>CAUYQG010051463.1:0-17063 GCA_963574415.1 Tarsius wallacei | reverse complement strand
TTATAGCAGAAAGATTCTGATTGCTCATAGAAAGATACCTGACAGTCAGAGCCATCAAGAAATAGAATGAACTGCCTCTGCCACTCTAAAACACGTCATCATGAAGGACATTTAAAAAGAGTCTGAGCCGGGCTCGGTCATTCAGCCTGTAATCCCGCACTTTGGGAGGCTGAGGTGAGTGGAATGCCTGAGCCTGCGGGTTCGAGACCCGCCTGGGCAACTTGGTGAGACCTCATCTCTACAATAAATCAAAAAATCAGCCAGGCGTGGTAGCATGTGCCTGTAATTCCAGCTACTTGGAAGGCTGAGGCAGAAGGATCGCCGGAGCCCAGCCCGGCCACTGCACTCCAGTCTGGGTGACAGAGTGAGACTCCAACTCAAATAAATAAATAAATAAAAAGAGTCTGAATAACTCCGTGGCCTCTATATTTTAAAGCAGATTTAAGCATAGGGCAAAGATAGAACCAAGGCCACCAAAAATATATTTAAGGTCCAATGTAAAACATTTCCCAGGCCTTCTAGCAAAGGTAGATGTGCTGGAAATGTTCATTGAGGTCCTGTTCTGGCAGAGTATGAAATTTGTACCTGATTCCTCCACTTTTCCTATGCCCTGGGCCAAAGGAGAGCTTTCCAAGGTCCTATCTCACTTCTCCAATCCATTGTATATGACATACTCCTTTCTACCATTTTGTCACCATGTCACCAAGACATGACTTCAAGGAAGCCCCTTCTCATCTCTGAGCCCTGGTTACAATTCTGTAAACTGAGGGTGAATTGGATGAACCGAAAAATTCTTCCTGATCTGGCATTTGTGGTTTTATAGACACATATGAGCCAGAGCTGGAGATGCTTTAGCTCAAGCACTTTAACTTTAGGAATCCTCCATTGAAAAATATACAATATTCATCCATTCTCAGTTAATAGTATTAGAGTGTAGATTAGTTTTTTTTATTGTTGTTGGAAAACAGGGATTCGAGAAAATATAACATGCTCAAGGACGTTTTAGAAAGGAAGAATGGAAGGATGGGTCTGGGACCTGGAAAGCCAGGGCTGAGCTCTGTGAGGAACAAAGAAAGGAGGGTAGGGGTGGGAAGGAGAACATTCCCTAGTCTGTTCCAGCAAGTGTCAGAGTCCTCTGAATATATCAGAGAAGAAGTGAGTGGGGAAAGTGGCATTCCTAACCCTTTTCTGGGCCACCTCCTAACAGCTACAGGCAGGTTCCTCTGATAACCCTTTCTCCTCTGGCTGAGTTCTATCATCTAGAGTCTCTCTTGCTTGTTTTCAATGTTATTGTTCTTCCTAGGCATCAGTTTCCCTAGCTGGATGTAGATGACCAGTTTCTATAATCTACAACTCTTGGATGTGATGCAGGAACAAAACCTGGAATCTGGAGTCCCAAAAGAAAAATGATAATTTGGACTCTCTTCATCAGTGTCTCAGTCACCTTGACAAGAAACTCTGAACTCCACACCTACCCACTGAAGTTGAGCTACACAGGAGCAGACAGGTTGATAGCTCCCACCTACATATCCCTGTGGGTCATCTTGGTTCCTGAACTCAGGGCTGGCTGGAAATGAGAGCCAATACACTTTCAGTTGGCAATGCACTACCAATTTGAGAAAAGAATTGGTGGAGGATGGACCTCAGTTTCCTGGCCCCTGAGAACTCCCTCAGAGCAGTTTCTCAGAGGGTTCTCAGTGAGGTTGAGCCTACCTAGCCACAAGAATACCTTACCCATGACACCCTTGATTGGCCTTTCCCCCTTCCCTATCATATGAGACTCCCTGACTGTGCTTCCTGGAATCATCCTCCAAATAAATTACTTGCACCCAGATCTCTGACTAGGGGGTTACTTTTAGAAGGGCTATAGGGTCAGATACCCATTACACTCTCTGAAGGCCTTTTTGGCCCCTGCTACATACAGCAACATTGCTAAGCCCCCTTTCATGGGACTTACAAGGGAAAACAATGACAGGGTCCCAGTGGAAGTTGCTGTGCAAACCATAGCCCTGGGCTTCATGTTCATCCCCCCTCCCATCCCATGCATTCATCTCTGTCTTCTTTTTCAAATTTGATTTTAAATATTTACAGCATCATACATCTTCCCCACCAGATATTACTAATGAACTGTTATTGTCTGCAAAACCTACCAGATGAGTGATGGCCAACTTAAAAAGAGCATCAATGTTTTATTCGTAAAATAGAAGCTGGAAACAGAAAATGCTTATGTACTTTTAGGCCTTTGATCATTATTATTATTGATACTCTGGTACAGAGGAGGCACTTGGGCAATTAGCAAAATCAACAGAACTAAAGATTCTATACAGCAGCAATAAAAATTATATAAATATGTGAATGTTTACATGTGTTTAAATCAATAAGTAGGGAACATTTTGAGAAAATGCAAGTTTTCAACCTGTACATTTCACGAAAAAAAGTGGAATGTTAAATGCCTTTTAGGGGTATGACTATTTCATTGACAAAGAAGGAACTCCATATACTAGACTGTCCTGCCAGAGAGAAGGTTGTGCCTCTGTCTGTTTGTATTTCTGGGTTGAAACAAAACATCAGAGATCCCAGTGGGCATTAACATCAACCTTCTAGAGTTGTTTTGCATTCTGTCTCCCATATCTGTATTTCTTCTCTTACTGTTTGTTCACAGGGTGAGCCTAGTTAGAGGCCCCTGTTCTGATTCTGGCAACCTGGCTTAACAGACAGCAGAGGGTGCCTAATGGTTACTGGATTCTGGGAGCCACACAAATTAGAATTCAAAGTTTAGCAGACCTCATCAGCTGTGTTACCCTCTCTGAACCTCAGTTTATCATTTAGGCGGAGATAAGAATAGTTACTTAAACAGATGTAGGCCATGTACAAAGTTGAGGGACTGGTATTTGGCAACTCCTCAGTATTAGTGGCTATTTTCTGCCCAGCACACAGTAAATGAGCACAGTCTTTATAGCCAAATTTTCTCTGGTTTGGGGAGGACCTGCATTTTTAAATGACTTGCCTTTGCCCAGCAAATCTTTGATCCTGAATATGTCAGCCTAGGTGAGTTCATGGCACTAAAGTAAGCTAAAATGCTCTTATCACCATGCACTTAAGGTTTTGCCATTAGCAATTTCTTTCTTTCTGGGTATCGTGGAATGGTTAGGAGCTCATGCCCCACTATGTGGTATCTTTGAAGCGGCAGCCAACACAACTTCTCTAGATACCATTCTGCTAGGCTGGAATTCAGGGGACTGGAGACCAAACTGTGAAGATGAACCAATGGAAAAATACTAGACTGAGAGCCAAGCTCCTTGGTCTCCTTGCAGACCCACCACTGGGGGCTGTGTGTCCTTGGTATAATATAACCCAGGGTCATTCAAAGTGTGAACTTGGGGTCTAGAAGTCCCAGTCTAGAAACTTGGCTTTAACACTGCCTTAATCTGTGTGTCTTAGGAAAACTGGCTTATCCTTTCTGGGCCGCAGTTTCCTCATCTGTAAACTAGTAGTTTGATGCCGTATATGAGTTCAAAAATCCTGTTGTGTAGAAAGTATTCTGCACAGCACCAGACTCACAGGAAGTACTCATAGTTGCTACTATTGCTGGAGTCTTGTTTCTTTGTCAATGAAACAGGATGATTGTCTCTTGCACTTCCTACTTCAGAGGCCTGCAGAGAAACTCTTCATATCTTTTCTTAGGATGAAATCATTTTTCTGCCTCCAAGAATGATGTTCCTGCTATTTCTGCCTGAGATTCTGAATGAGTCACCTGAAAAATCATGCTTCAAATTAGTGTTGTGCAATTACAACAAAGAAAAAGTATGTATATGTGATTTCATTCAACTTTGTCCTAGTTGAGGTTGTTGCTCAAGTCACAGAAACTGATCACTAACTTCTGTCCTCATGGGGAGCTCATGTCTCTCTATTCTTCCATTCTTCAGCAATTTTCTGAAACAAGAGGCCCAGTCCTCCACAGAGGGGAGTATCTACAACTAGAACTTGGGTACAGCAAAGCAAAATCTGAGACATCTTGGGAAAGGGGCAGCACTCTGCTGGGATAGAATAGGAAAGTGAGGTGGGTAATGTTCCCAGGGTAATTGTGCCCTTACTTCAGGTTAGGCTGATTATAAAGCAGCTTAAATTTGTGTCACCAACCTTGGTAGTGTTGGTCACAGAATAATTTGGTGCCTTCTTCAGGAGGGACAAATAAGTCCCAACACAGACTTTTCACAACCTGGCTCTTGAGCATGTCGGGGGATGTAGGAAGTTGGCTATTTGGGATGGTCTTGATAATTGAGAAATCTTCATTCTTCCCTGATTCCTTTTAGGACTGACTTGAGAGCCTCTGATGACCAAAGACTGAGTTACTTATCACTGTGTCCCCTAAAACATAGAGCACAGTATCTGGCACATACACATAAAGCAATTATTTGAAGAAATTAACAAATGTATGAGGGGTGGATATGGGAGGATGGATGGATGAATGGATGGGTCAATAACTGCTAGGCAGAAAGCAATTAAAATAGAGAGAGAATACCCTGGAGTGTCTTAGAGTGTACACTCAGAGACAATGGTCCTGGATTGCAGATTATGTACTAGGTTAACTGCAATAAGTCCTGCAATATTTGGCTTCATAGGAGGCACCAACTCTATAAACCTTCAGCAACCAAGGTATAAATGCTCCCACATCCTCTCTACTCCACCCAGGTGCCAAGAATTAGAGACAGAATCAGATGCTGGGGTGGGATGAGGGGCACAGGATCATTTCAGACTGTCACTCTTTAGCTCCAAGCCCCATGTCCCTTCTCTCATGTCCTCTTACCCTTATTGCTGCAGAAATGACTTGCCTGTGTTGGATTTCCAGGCAGGGCAGAGATCAGAGAGGCCTACTCTTCTACAAAGATTTAAAATAGAAAAAATGGACGCTTTAAAGGGAGACCATCAAGAGGATGAGGCTTAAAAGAGGTATCCTAGCTTCCACATGACTTCCCTGTTCTAGCTGTATCTCCACGAAACCTCAGGGCCCACTTCTTCTCTTCAGAATTCTTATCAAACTTTGGTTCAATTCGAAGCAATGGATGCTCTATTCCACAAGGCACAACTTTCCCTTTTTAATTGTGTGATTATCAGGGGTTAAAGCACCTCTAATAAGCTAGCTGTTGGTACTCTTTTCTCCTAGGAAAGAAAATGAATAACTCTCATGCTCAAAGGGATATGTCTTCTACACACTTAATCTAACCCTTTCTCCAGAAGCATTTGGCCAAAACCTATTGGAGGTCTCTTTTCTCAGGGAGCTGGAGAAATTGATTTTGCTTTCTAAAAACTTGAATTTCAGTAGAGAAAATTATGGAGATCATAATTAGTTAGCATGGTTTCTCATCCATGAGGCACACCATGCCTCTGAGAGATGGGTAACAGGCCTAGAGAACTCAATAGTGGGTTAGGAAGTCAAAGGTTCTCAGGCAACACTCCCACTGTGCCCCAATGAACCAAATACCTTGGTAATTAGATCCAAGCTTAGCCAGTCTCTTTGGGGTTTAGCTTTCATAGGTCTCTGATTACAAGTCATCAAAGAAATTTGAACTGAGTGGCAGTGTACATACAGTGAATTGCATCATTTGTTCCAAGGATGTCAGCTTTTGTTGCTATTTCTATTCTGAACACTGACTCATACTGTTAATTTAAACTGTGTTTGTAAAACTGCAGAGTTTGTATTACCTTTGGCATTCTTTTTTGTCCTAGAAAACCTAATTTAAGAACAAAAAGGAGAAGGGAAAAAATATTTCCACTTGCATTCACACATATCCTTCACATATACAAGTTTCCATTGGTCTATTGGGAGAAATCCTTACTGGTGTTATTGTCTATCTTATTGTGTAAGGAAGGAAGTTTTGGCTTTGGGAGAGGTAAGCCATTGTGTCTTTCCTGCTAAGGGAGCTAGAAGAGCCAACTCTGCATCAACCTTGACTCTGAGCTCTGGTTTACCAGTCTGTAAAAGAACTGGGTGATATCAAAGGCACTTCCAGCTTTGACGTTACAGAAAAATCACTCCATGGTAGACTTCCTGGCTGTAAAATACAGTTTATTCCTTCATTTATTCATTCAATAGGTATTCACTGAGCAGATCTTTTGACACCATGGTGTAACTAGATTCTTGGGAGACTGTAAATTGTAGTGGTTGAGGGCATGATTCTGGTGGCAGAAGGCTTAGGTTTGAATTCTGGCTTTGGATAATGATGCTGAGCATCCTTTCATGTGTTTATTGGTCATTTGTGTACCTTTGGAGAAATATGTACTCAGGTTCTTTGCTCATTCTTATTGGATTGTCTTTTAATTATGGACTTGTATATGTTTTCTAGATATAAGTTATTTATCAGATACTTGATTTGCAAATATTTTCTTCCATGCTGTGGATGGATATCTTCTCAGTTTCTTGGTAGTATACTTTGAAGAACATGTTTTTAATTTTGATAAAAATTCCAATTTATCTATTTTTTCTTTTGCTTTTACTTTTGATACCATATTTAAGAAAGCATTGCCTAACCCCAGGTCAGGAAGATTTACTCTTACATGTTCTTTTAGGAGTTTTATAGTTTTCACTCTTATGTTTAGCTATCATATTAATTTTTGTATATGGTGTAAGGATCCACCTTCAGTCTTTTACATGGGAATATACAGTTTTCCAAGCACCTTAATGAAAAAACTATTTATTTAACCATTGAATTATCTTGGCACCTTGGTCAAAAATCAACTGACCATAAAGTGAAAGTTTATTTCTTTTTTAAAGACTTTTTTAAAAAGTTTCATTTGAGGTAAAATTGACAAAACTTGTACGTATTAAAGGTGCAAACTGTGATTGTTTTATATATGTGTACATTATGAAATGATTACCAAAATTAAGCTAATTAACATATCCACCATCTCACGATCTCACAGTTATCTTTTTTATAGTGAGAATACTTAAGATTTACTCTCAACAAATTTCTGGTAGACAATAGGTATAGTCATCATTATCATACTTTAGGTCTCTATAACTCTTCCATCTTGTAATTAAAAATATGTACCCTTTGACCAGTATCTCCCATTTCTACCACTCCCTAGTCCCTTGCAACCTCCATTCTATACTCTCTATGAGTTTATTATTTCAGAATTCCAAATTCAAATGAGACTGTGCAGTACTTGTCCTTCTTGTGTCTGGCTTATTTCACTCAGCATAATGTCCTCCAGGTTCATCATGTGACAAATGGCAAGAGTTTCCTTGTTGTTGTTGTCGCTGTTTTAAGGCTGAATAATATTCTATTATGTATACAGACCACATTTTCTTTCTCCATTCATTCAGTGATAGAGATCTAGGTTGCTTCCATGTGTTAGTTATTGTGAATAACGCCTCAGTGAAAATGGGAGTGCAGATGCCTCTTTGACATACTGATTTCAATTCATTTAGAAATATAACCATAAGAAGGATTATTGGGTCATATGGTAGTTCTAGTTTTAGTTTTCCATAATGGCTCTATTAATTTACATTCCCACCAATAGTGCACAAGGTTTCCCTTTTCTCCACATCCTAACCAACAAGTGTTATCTTTTGACATTTTGATAATTATTATTCTAACAGGTATAAGGTTATATCTCACTGAGCTTTTAATTTGAATTTATCTTATGATTAGTGATGTTCAGCAGCTTTTCATTCACCTGTTAATTTTTTGTATGTCCTCTTAGGGAAAATGTCTCTTCGAGTCCTTTGCCCATTTTTAAATTCAGATATTTTGATTTTTGTTATTGAGTTACATGAATTCCTTATATACTTTGGACATTGACTCTCATTGGATATGTGGTTTGCAAATGTTTCTGTGATTTTGGTGTCATATAAAAAAAAATCATTGCCAAGACTGATACCAAGGTATTTTCCCCTATGTTTTACATTTGACTCTCAGTTCATTTTGTTTATGATGCAAGATAAGGGTCCAATCTTATTTTTTGAGTGTGGATATCCAATTTTCCTAACCTTTATTGAAGAGACCATTCTTTCCTTGTCGGGTGTTTTTGGTACCTTTCTCAAATATTAGTTGACTATACATGCCTGGGTTTATTTCTGGGCTCTCTGTTTTGTTCCACTGGTCTGTGTATCTGTTTTTATGCCAGTATCATACTGTTTGATTACTATTAATCATATAATTTGAAATCAGGACATATCATAACTCCAGCTTTGTTTTTGTTTTTGTTTTGTTTTTTGCACAAGATTGCTGTGGCTATTAAGGATCTTTTGTGATTCATACAAATTTTAGAATTTTTTTATTTCTGTGCAACAATGGCACTGTAACTTTGATAGAAATAGCATTGAATCCATAGACCACTTCAGGCAGTATGGATATTTTAACAATATTAATTCTCCAAACCCACAATCACAGATTGTCTTTCCATTTTTATGTGTCTTCTTCAATTTCTTTTATGTTCTACAGTTTTTAGAGTACAGTTTTTGCACCTGTTAAATTTATTCATAAATATCTCATTTTTTTGATATTGTCAGTGGGATTGTTTTCATAGTTTCTTTTCAGATTCTTATCTTGTTCCTAACCTTAAAGGAAAAGGTTTCCGTTTTGCACTGTTAACTATGTTGTTGAGATGCATTTCTTGTATACTTACTTTGTTGAGAAATTTTATCACAAAAAGTTGTTAAATTTTGTCGAAAGTTTTTCTGTATCTGTTGAGATGATTCTATGATTTTTAATTTTAATTTTTTGGAGTCAGGGTCTCACTGTGTCATCCAGGTGGGAGTGCAGCACATCTCACTGTAGCCTCAACCTCTTGGGCTCAGGTGATCCTTTTGCCTCAGACTCCCAAGTAGTTGGGACTACAAACATGTGCCACCAAGTCTGGCTAGTTTTTTAAATTTTTGTAGAAACGAGGTCTCGCTCAGGCTGGTCTCAAACTCCTGAGCTCAAGAAATTCTCCTACCTCGGCCTCCCAAAGTACTGAGATTACAGGCATGAACCACTGCACTTGGCTGATTGTATGATTTTTATCTTTCATGCTGTTAATGTTGTGTATGACATTTATTGATATATTTATGTTGTACCAACCTTTGTATCCCAGGAATAAATCCCACTTGATCATGGAGTGTGATCCTTTTAATATGCTAGTAAATTTGGTTTACTAGTACTTTCATTAGGATTTTTTGCATCTATGCTCATCAGGGTTATTGACCTGTAATGCATCTCTCTTATAGTGCCCTTGCCTAGATTTGGTATTAGGATAGCGCTGGCCTTATAAAGTCAGTTTGGAAATATTCTCTTCTCTTCAATTTTTGGAAGAGTTTGGGAAGCATTGGTATTAGCTCTTCTTCCAATGTTTGGTAGAATTTATCAGTGAAGACATCTGGTCCTGAGTTTTAATATCACCTCTGTCATTTATCATATTATCTACTTGAGTGTTCTCTCTTTTTTCTTTATTAGTCTAAAAAAATTCTGTCAATTTTGCTTATCTTTTCAAAAAACCAACTCTTTAGTTTCATTGATGTTTTTCCAGTATCTATTTCATTTATTTCTGCTCTGTTCTTTATTATTTCCTTCATTTTTATTTAGTTTTTTGAGGTGTAAAGTTTTATTTTTTGAGATCATCCTTTTTCTTAATGTAGGCATTAATTATTGTAAACTCCATTCTTTAAACTGCTTTTGCTATCATTCATAAGATTTAGTAAGTTGTATTTTCAATTTTGTTTTCTCTCAAGTTTTTTTTAAATTCCCCCTTGTGATTTTTAAAAAAAATTTGACCCATTGGTTGTTTGGAAGTGTGTTATTTAATTTCTACATATTTGTGAATTTTCTAATCCTCCTCCTGGTGTTGATTTCTAACTTCTTACTACTGTGGTCAGAAAAGATACTTGACATAGTTTCAGTCTTCTCAGAATTGTTGAGACTTGTTTTGTGGACTAACATGATATATTCTGTAGAATGTCTCATGTACACTTGAGAAGAAGGTATATTCTGTTTCTGGTGGTTGTAATGTGTATAACTGCTAGGTTCACTTGGTCTAAAGTATGAGTCAAGTTGAATGTTTTCTTATTGATCTATTGTCTGGAAGATATACCTGTTGTTGAAACAGGGGTACTGAAATCTCCTATTACTGTATTGCTATTTCTTTCTTTCTTTAGTGCTATTAAAATTTGCTTCATATATTTAGATGTTTCAATGTTCAGTGCATGTATATATATAATATATATAATCATTATATCCTCTTCATAAATTGACCCATTTTATCAGCTTTTGACTTAAAGACCATTTTGTCTTATGTGAATATAGCTATCCCCACTCTCTTTTGGTTTCTATTTGCATAAAATACCATTTTCCATTCCTTCACTTTCAGCTGATGTATGTCCTTAAAACTTAAGTGAGATGCTTAGGTAATGTATGCTTGGGTCTTGTTTTCCTTACCTGTTTAGTTACTCTCTATCTTTTGATTGAAGAATTAAATCCACTTATGTTTAAAGTAATTATTGATAGTTAAGGACTTAATATTATAATTTTGTTAATTGCTTTCTGGCTACTTTGTAGTTTCTTTGTTCCTTTTTTTGCTGTCTTGCTTTGTAATTTAATGATTTTCTGTCATAGTATGCTTTTATTTTTATCTTTTGTGTAGCTACTAAAAGTTTTTGGTTTAATATTATTAGGGCGTACATAAAATATCTTATAGGTCTGTTTTATGCTGATAATGCTGATAACAACTTAATTTTGATTACATATAAAAACTCTATAATTTTACTCCTTCCACATTTTATGTTTTTTTGTTTTGTTTTATTTTTTATTTTATAATCAGTATTTTTTATTATGATATTGTGGGGTACAGTTAAGGATTAGGTATACAAATATGCTTCTTTCAGGCACCCTTGTTGATAAGAGGTGTCTCTCCGTCCCCAGACAGATATTGACTACCGTTAATCCCATCTTCCCCCCCCCCATAGTTTCCCATCACTGTCAGTCATTTTCTTATAGTATTATGTTGGATGCTCAAGGTTCACTATATGAGTGAGAACATGTGATACTCAGATCTTTGTTTCTGTGAGAGGTCACTCAGTATTATAGATTCTAGTTCTATCCAAGTTGCTGCAAAATTCATGATTTTGTTCTTTTTTATGGCTGCATAGTATTCCATCGTGTATATGTACCACATTTTTTTGATCCAGTCCTCTTTTGATGGACAGCATGGTTGGTTCCAGGTTCTTGCTATTGTGAACAATGCTGTGATAAACATAGGTGTGCAGGTATCTTTTTTATAGAGTGACCTCTCACAGAAACAAAGATCTGAGTATCACATGTTCTCACTCATATAGTGAACCTTGAGCATCCAACATAATACTATAAGAAAATGACTGACAGTGATGGGAAACTATGGGGGGGAGGAGAAGGGAGATGAGATTAACAGTAGTCAATATCTGTCTGGGGACGGGGGAGACACCTCTTATCAACAAGGGTGCCTGAATGAAGCATATTTGTATACCTAATTCTTAACTGTACCCCACAATATCATAATAAAAAATACTGATAAAAAAATCAGATAATATTAAAAATTACTAAGTACTCTGAAAGTTTATTTATTCCAAACATTCAGTATAATTATGTTTCTCAATTTTAATGTTATTTCATTTTGGTTCTCAACATGTTCACCATTGTGATCAAAGCTGGTGCCTATTTATCTGCTTTTACACAAATTGACGTTCTTGTTATTTAAGATGAATATAAGTAATATATTCTACTTATTAAAAAGCATAACATATTGAGTGACTGTGAACATTACTTTGATTTGAGGATGATTAAATTGGTTTTAGATAATTGCAATTGTTTGCTATTTAAACAAATATATGATATTATACTATTATTAAAACATCCCTGGTCATTTCTGAGAATTTTGTGATATCAGGAGGAGATACGCCTCATTTTCAATAAGAAGCCTCAAGTGCACATTATTCCTGACTTTGCAATACACACTATAGAGAAACATGAGTTTCCTTGTCATGTTTGCTGGAACATAATGGATTGATGTATAATGAAAAATTTATATCCAAACTATCATCAATATTTTCATATATGCATTAGAACTTCCCTAATTTTATTGTGCATATATGACTTATCTGAGGATCTAACAAAATGAGGATTCTGATTTTGTGGGTCTAGAGTGAGTACAGAGTCTCTGCATTTGTAAAGTGTTTCTACCACACCAAATCCACATATAAGGCTTAATAGTAACATATATATAAAATAGTATAATATAACCAGAATCCTTGGCAGACAAGAACTTAAGAGAAATCTCTGACATAGGGAACTGATGATTTTTTATTCCAAAAGAACCACACACTGTACACAGGTAGATTACCAAAGAGGACAGTTATATAGCTGGGAGAGGCTGCACATTCTTTAAAAAATAAAAACAAAAACCAACACACAGATCTCCTCTATGACGTCTCCCCATGGGATTCTCCAATCTCTTCTAAAGTATGAACCATCCTCACCCTCTCCACTTTCTCATCTCTAATTCATGACTTTCTTTCTCAGTTATTGGGTCTCATTCCCATTTATATCCTTCTTCCCTGTAACCTTCTCAGCTAATTACCAAAGTCTTTATATCAGGAAAGCCATGGGCATTTTTCCAGATCTTCCCTTGGAAGTTGAAACTTTTTCTTTCTTGAACCTCTCTAATGTCCTAGTTCTGAACAACCCCAAGTTCAGTTGATTTTTTTTAACCTCAGCTAACACCTCCATCAACTTATTTTTTTTCTCCTCCTCTCCCTCTTCCTTCTCCTCCTCCTCCTCCCTGGGGCTATCAGCATTTCCAGTTAATCCACTGAAAAATACAGTTATGCTAATTTATTTTCCCCAACTCACTCTGCCTTATGTGTCCACTCTAGTGTGGAATCAAACGGAAAGAGTGATCCATGGATTCCTGAGCTGGCTGGGAAGTTAGTTCATGACTGAATTCTCAACTGGGACCTCAGACACCTGTCTCCCTGTCTTTGTTTAGTGCTCACTAGGCCCAGCAGCTGTATAATTTCATGGTGACTGGAGAGTCATCAGCCACACCATTCCACTGAGTCTCCTTCCAGTGGTTGGGGAGAAAATAAGAAAAACTGAAGGTGAGGAGTGGGGAGGGGCTGGAGGATTGAGGGGCTTGGGGGGACTGTTTCCTCTGAGCTGTGTTTCTCAGAAGGCAGAAAACTGGAGACATTTCTACCATGGCCTGGACCCCTCTCCTCCTCACCCTTCTCCATCGTTCCACAGGTGTGTGAATATTGAGTCAGGGGCTGACACTGGGAGAAGGGGCCAGACTATAGCAAACCCTGCCTAAGTTGAGAAACACACACAGTTCTCTTCAATGCAGACGTCTGCTATCCAAACCCTGCTGTTACACGTGACAGATGAGGTGCCACAATGTCAGGATTCCAGGCACTCCTCCTCCTGGATTTCCTGCAACTTCAGTCAGTGCTAATCCTCTTTTTAACTGTCTCCTTTTCCAGATGATCCCAGGGGGATCAACCAATATGTGATATTTGTATAGCAACTTGCTACACCCAGCTGTGTTGTACAGGTGCCTATTTTACAAATAGAACATATTGTGCATTTATTCACTCTCATTCTCTATCTCTTTATCTCTATATATCTCTCATTCTTGATCTCACTCTTTCTCTCTCTGTCATCCTACATGACAGTGGATGATGTCAAAATCCACATGATTAACCCATTCTATTCCTCTTTTTCTGTCTAGGGACACAGTTACCCAGTGGGTTCTCCCTTCCGAGGATCTATTGTTCCCTTCCTCCTCCAAATTCCTGGGATCAACACTCAACCCTTTCTTCTCAGCTGACTTCAGGCTCTTTGTTGAACCTGACACCAGGGTTGTCTTTCTCAAGCAACACTGACATCCATCCTGTCTCTGGACTCCTGTCTATAATTGATAACAACACAGATGATGAATCAATCCCACTCCCTCTCGCTGACACATAAGGACATTTATAGTCTGAGTTCAAATATCCTTCCTCAACTTTTCATTTCCACTCCATGTGCTCAACGCTCCTGTCAATTATATATTCTGTCAATGCCCTAATATGCCATTTACTACTCCTAATTGTTTTCCAGAACTTTATCTCTCTTTAGGACTATAGTGGGTTTTGTCCACAGTAAAAACCCATTATCCACTCAGACTTATTAATAGATCACACTCATCTCCTTTCCTGGCCCCTGTGGAAGAAGCTGCTCAGACTATTACTACTAGAGCCCCCTGCAGCCTCCTCACATTGGATGGTTGTCACATTTCCACATTTCTCCTAGTCATTTAGAAGTCCTCATTGACTATTTATTAACATTAGCTATTTTGGAGAAGAGCAGGGGTGTGGCCCAAGGATGCTGTGGACCTAGATTCTCAGGTTACAATACTCACATGACTATACTCACATGACTCCCACTAAGTGACTGGCAACTGCCAAGGGAGCAGCAGGGAGTGCTCTGTATCTGCCTCAGTGTCTGCACAGTGGGGTCCACAGCTGTGCCATCCCCAAATTTTCCAGGACTGGGGCTTTAGGGACTCTGTATCTGATGGGGACTCAGCATCTGTGTCCTTTCTGGGCTGGGCAAATTCTCCTGCTCACAAGTCTGTGGAAAGTTCCAGCAGCTGCTGCTTCTTTGATTCCTTCCATGGGGCAAACTTCTCAAACTTTATGCTGAAAAAAATCAAACAGACTTCAAGTGGCTCTCAAGGTAAAGCAGAGATCACAGATGATTCATGAGAATTTGCATAAACAGTCACCCCAAGGAAGTAGAAAGGTTTAAAAAAGCCTGGGCAGCTCAGCCCAACACTTAGGCTTCAGGGGGTCTGACTCTACCATGGCCTGGACTCCTCTCCTCCTCATGTTCCTTTCTCACTGCACAGGTAGAGACATCTCTCAGGTGTTCAGGATCAGCTCCTAAATTTGTATCACCTTCCTCAGCTCAGACAATCAAGCAGCTTAACCCTTGTCCCTGCCCTAGCACTCATGAGTATCTTGTTTGCAGGTTCCCTCTCCCAGCCTGTGCTGAATAAGCCTCACTACCTCTCTGTATCTCTGGGAGCATGAGACAGATTCACCTGCACCCTGAGCAATGGCTTCAGTGTTGGTGACTTCGGGATGAGTTGGCATCAGCAGAATTCTGGGAGCCCTCCGACGTAGCTCCTGTTCTACCATTCAGACTCTGATAAGGGTCAGGGTTCTGGGAATCTCAGCTGCTTTTCCAGAACCAAAGATGACTCGATCAATGCAGGGACTCTGCACATCTCTGGACTCCAGCCTGAGGACAAAGGTGACTATTATTGTAGTACATGGCATGGCAGCTCTAAGTCTCATACAGTGCTCCATACCCACAAGCAGATGAGACTAAAACTGCTCCCCCTTCCCTTGCTTGGTGCAGTCATTCCTGCTAGAAGTTCTGGTTAACTTTAGCTGAGAGAGTGACAACTATTGTCACTTCTTCAACCAGTAACTTATTAGCTCAGAAGAGCAGATATGGCAATGTCCCACCTGGCTCATGTAAGTTTAGTCAGCAAACTACACTTCTCCAGGGATTAAAAACCGCTTTAGAGGAGGCAACAGAGGTGGATTAGGGTCAAGCCCTGTTCAGGGTCTAGGAGTGACTCAGAGATGCTTCTGGTCTAAGAGCTTCAGTCTGGGCTTCAGGATGCAACACCAACATGCAGAAGGGAATTGTGCTCTTTATTCCAGCAATGAACCATCAATAATTAAAGATAAATCAGTACATTAATGATAGAAAAAATGTGAAATATTTAAAGACAACTCTGAGCTGGGCTCGGTGGCTCAGCCTGTAATCCCATGCTTTGGGAGGCTGAGGTGAGTGGATTGCCTGAGCCCGTGGGTTTGAGACCCACCTGGGCAAATTGGCGAGACCTCATCTCTACAATAAATAAAAAAAATCAGCCGGGCGTGGTAGAGCGCACCTGTAATTCCGGCTACTTGGAAGGCTGAGGCGGAAGGATCATCGGAGCCCAGCAGGTCGAGGCTGCAGTGGCTGGGAGCAGCCACTGCACTCCAGTCTGGGTGACAGAGTGAGACTCCAACTCAAAAAAAAAAAAAAAAGACAACTCTGACAAAAAATTGTTAAGTCCTGAAGTTAGAAATTTCAAAAAATTATGAAACATTACTGAGATAACTTAAAGAAAACTCAAATAGAGGCACAAATCTCCCTCTTTTTGTCAGAAGGTAAAGAGTGTGGGCACAGAAGGTCTGGAACTGGTGCTGCTAGGCAGAGACTGTGCTGTCCCCTCTGCAGTGCACCTGGATGATTGTCTTTTATCCCAATGAAGGACTGTGTGACCTGTTGCTTGCTGGTCAAAATTCACAACCTAGAAGGCCCTTTCCAGGAGAGGTCAGTGTGATTTAGGGATCATGACACTTTCCAAGGCTTATAAATGAAACCCACATCCATAATTTCTCATGTAGTGAATATGAAAATTATTCTTTCAAATCATAGATCATTTCCATTCTTTGTCTTGGCCTGTCCCAGAAGGAGTGAGGGTATGTCCCTGAAATACATTAGGATGTTGGTAGCCTTGTCTTGGATGAGAAGCCATGCATGTTAGTGAAATACTTAATTTCCTGAAGTTGGCATCCTTGTGACTCTGACTCTCGGGGTCTTTGTTGTGCCCAGGGTCTTTGTTCCCCATCCTCCACCATTTATCATAGTTCAAAGGGACAGGAATCAGGAAAGGGTCTGTCAGGGATACAGTAGGATGAAACTGGGAGGAAGAGCTCCTATATTTGCCTTGCCTACGGAAATTGTAGGCAGCTCTCCCTTTACTCTGTGTCTCAAGGAGTGAGGTTATAGGTTGTCTGCATCCTCCTCTGGTTCCCCACTTCCTCACTGTCCTGAAACATAATTCAGGCACAGGCTCCTGAGGCTTATGCAGGCATCCCTCCCAGCTCTGCCCACCCAAGGGCAGAGCCTGCCCTGTGCTCCTGTCTCTGAATCTCTCCCTGCTGGTCCAGCCTCCTGCAGGGCTCGGCCCCCACGACAGAAACCAGCATGCACAGTACTGGAAGAATC
>CAUYQG010051462.1:0-23650 GCA_963574415.1 Tarsius wallacei | reverse complement strand
GTAAGGACATTGTACTGATTAGGATCTTGTTCTCTATCTACTGCCTGATTACTTGAAATGATAACACAGCCCGTATGTTTGCCACTTCAAGGCTGCAATATAGTTTCCTGGTGATTAAAAAATAAGTAACATTTACTCCACTCCCCTACTTCCACTCCCAATAAAGCCACAATTATGAATCAGACTAATATTTGAATCCCAGCCTCTTGACTACTTGCTGGATGGTTCTGGGCCGTTATTAACCCTCCAGAGCATTGGTTTCCTCACGGTTAAAAAAATGGAATCACTTTGCTTGCCTTCATAGATGAGTGGGTTAATGTTGGTAAATCACTCGGCAACCAGTGAATTCTCAACAGGTGGCGGCTACCAGAGTTCACCATCTGGATGAAGAGGATACAGTTAGGAGCTCTCCTAGCCAGACCTTGAGAAAGAAGAGCTACTGTGAAGTGTGCAGTGAGCAAGGGGGCACCAGTGCAGCTTCCTGTCCTAGAGAACTCCCAGGAACTACCACGTCACTCCCAGTGCTGCCTCCAACACCCTTGCACATGCTGATCACTTCTCTGGTGGAGCTGAAGAAACTTAGAGAACTTTGGAAAGGTCAACAGTGGCTAATAATCTATACCTCTAAGAACCTCATCCCATAAAAAACTACACACATGCACATATGCGCACACAGACTAATCTGGCTTAAAAGCAATGAAGAGTCCAAGATGTAGTAGGTCAATTCTAGAACATTATTCTTCCTAGACATAAACCTCCACAGAGCTGGGCTGGAGAGATTCTGGATTCTGGGAACTGTTCCCAAGGGAATAATTTCTAAAACCCTTGTTAAAATGTACAAAGGAGGATAGGAAGTTGCAGAGTGATAGCAGTGTTTAGATGAAATCGTTCTTTAAGAGTAGGAAGTAATGAATTGGTTTGATTTGAGCTTCTTTTATATATTTATCCCTGTTGCCTTCCAGGTCAGCAGCTTTTTCCAGGTGATATAGCACAGGGCCTGGCAGGTGCACAGAGCTAAGCTAAGGACCATCAGTACTGCTCCCTAAAATATTTTCACCCCTGGTCTTGAATCTGCTTCTTCTCAGAGTCATTCTCATTACTTTTCTGGTAATAGCACCTAAAAGGCCCATGAAACAAATCTTAAATTCAATACAAATGTATGTAGGTGAGTAAATATGAGTTCAGGCTTTGGGGTTCCACAGAAAAGGAGCTCTGCTTCATGCCAACTGGGAAAAATTAGCTGTTAGAGTCTCTAAGAGACAGAGCCTCTTAGAGCCTAGGCTTGCTCATCTGTTAAATGGGTCTTACAAGGCTTACTTCTCTAAGTTGCTGCCAGGATTAAACGAGAAATGTATGCAGAGCCCCAGCATCATGCTTGACACATAGGAACATTCAATAAGTGGCCATGCATTAAGCAAAAAGAGTAATGATTTCTTTGGTGGTTTATTTTAACAGACGTTTCTAGCCATCTCAAATGCAGGAGAGATATTCTAATAAACCAATCACTTATGTGACTTGTGATTACACTGTATAACTCAAGATCCTGTGGAACGTTTAGTGTAATCAATCTGAAGCTCTCAGCAAGATCTCTGGGTTTGATCTTCAAATCCAATATCGCTGTAGCAAAGAACTGGAGAAGGGGAAGAAAAAGAACCACTGCATTAAGTACACCCTCCTTTCCTCTTTCCTAAAGACTATTTGTCGCTTTCTCTTGATAACTCTTCAGTTTCCAGAAAGCAGAGACTCTTGGGAAACAGGAAGTAGCAAAACGCAAGTGAGAAAATCCCCAGATGAAGTTCAGCAATAAATCTCTCCAGGCAACAGTTTGGTCAAAAGGGGGAAATTCCCCTACCACCCCTTAAAAGCAGTCCCTCAGGAAAGCTTAGAGAAGGTTAATTTGGGAAATCCCCTCATAGGCAACAGAACAGAAACGGAAAGTTGCTTCTTAAGAGAAATCTGAACAGAGCAAGCGAATTAGTGGTTGCCTGGGGAGCTCTGTGTAAGCCATGCTGCTGTTCCTCCCTAGCTTCCGCTTTTCATCCTGATCCTGAGGGTTACCCTGAAGGGACCCAGTTGCCAGAGCCACTTGACACACACCCTGTCCAGGCTTCCAACCCAGGGGGATTAGTGCTACAACACCCAGCCTCTTGACATGAGCTGCTGCTAAGCCAGATCCACTTCCCATTAGGACCTTCTGGGACCCACCCCCAAAACCATCTCGTGATATAGTAAGCCACAGTTGTCATACTGTGAGTTTCTCTCACAGTTTGTGCTGCAGCAAGCCCTTTGAGTTTTACTGGATTTTGATCTAAACCTGACCTTGGGGTCACATTTCTTTTTTTTTTTTTAACATGTTTTTATTTTAAAATTGTGGGGTACGGTTAAGGGTTAGGTATACAAATATGCATTGTGCAGGTACCCTTGTTGGTGAGGTGTGCCCCCTCAACCCCAGACAGATATCGACTACCATTAACCCCACCTCCCTTCCCCTCCCTGCCCGGGTCACATTTCTTTGCTGCTAAGCTTCAGGAGGCAGACAGGAATCCTTCTCATGGGGGAGAACAAAAAAAATCACATAAACTATGTCCTATGAAGGGCTTAGAATGGAATATCCACTGATGAGTTGTAGCAGAGAAAGCATATAAACACTGTTGGAAAGGAGCCTGGTGGTGGAGGAGCGGGGAGGTAGTGGTGGCTCTCTGAATGGCTGATTCCAGATGTAAGCAAGGCCCAGGTCACTGCTGCAACCAGTTCTCTGTGAATCATTCCCACTGCCATAAAACTTCTATTTGATGTTTTGTTTTGTTCAATGTGTAAGTTAAAATGCCAATTTCAGGAAGATGGCAAAAAAGAGATTTTAGTAGAAGAGAAGGAAAGCAGACTCTTTTATGACAGCTTAAATTTCTTTTACTTTTCATTTATACAAACTGGGTATCAATTTTTGGAAAATAGTGTTTAAAGGAGAACGTACTCTGTGTTTAAAACTCTGTTTAAAAAAAATTATGCTCTGCTGCAGTGTATGTGTCCTTTTATGTAGTCAGGACTCACCATTGTAGGTTTCATAATTATAGATTCTGCTTTCAAATATTTTTTACTTCTAGAAAACAGCACTGGCGAAACCACTTTTCTGATTCTTCAATCAAACATCGTTCTTATTCACTTTGATTCCTCTGGCTTTGTTAAGATTGTTTTTTGAAAAATTGAAAAGATTCTCAGCCACCTACTTTTTCCTATGGTTGAAAAAAGCCAGAAAACTCCTTTTTGGGTTTGTATGTTTCCTAGCAATTAGAACAGTCCTTAAATTCGGATACACAAATAAGAAACACAATTGTTATGTTTAAACTACTATCAAAGTCTCCTACACTTGAAAATTCTAGATTGATTGTTAATATACCCTCAAGAAGTAGTATTTTTCATCTGTGAAGCTAGCAGGTATTCACTTCTTAATTTCTAACAAGACCAAGGAATATTTGATTTCAGAGAAATTTTTCATCTTCTTTCAGTGCCACTGTAGTTATGAATGTGAACTAAATTAAATGAAGGTGCACATCAGCAAAAAACAGCCTGTTAATACAGATACACATGAAACAAATTCCAACATGGTTCTAAAAGCAGTAAATAAACTAATTAAAAAAAAAAAACAATGGAATGCATAGAGCAACTTTGATAGAAGTAAGCTGTTTGCCTTTGCCCTGGAAAGTTTATAGTGTTTTAAGCAATTGTAAACATGACAGTATACGTGGATACTGTTTCCATGGCAGCATAGCAACAGTTAGGAGTTTCTCCAAACATGCCCAAAAGAAAACTAAAAATAGTTTGTCTTCAATATCAAAATACATACATATACATATTCAGACAACAGTACACAAAATGATGTGTCATTAGTTCTACAGACACTAACCTTTCACAAAAGCATATCACAGGTAGCTTTAAAAACTGATGAGTCCAGTACCTTTAAATATAGGGTAGAAACCAGAGTCTGAGAGAGAGAGAAAGGCAGATGTCACCTTGAATTCTAAGATTTAGAGACTCTTGACACCAGATGTCTCCAGCCATTGCTTTGTCTGCTCTACTTGACATTTCTCTTGCCCCTAAGGACTTCTGTGTCCTTTTCACCTTTGAGTCCTACCAAAATTGGAGTTGAGTGTATGATACATGGTCCATATTTTGCAATAGTCTCTCATCTTCTTAAGTTTTCTATAACTCATTTCATTCTCCCCATAGAGATTATGTAGTAGTTGCGCTTTTAAAAATAACGTAAAACCAAATGTCACACTTTCCCAATGAACTTTACTTAAACTGATACCCAGTGACAGAAATAGTGATTCCAAAATGAAGACAGTGTTGGTACATTTTTGGACCTTTGCTGTTTGTACTTTTTATTTATATCAAAAAATTACAAGTATTTTAAAAACATTTTCTAGTGGGGGAAATATTATTACTAGGGTATATATAAGTTATTATCTAATAAATAGGGATATGTGGGAGTGAAAGGGAGTGTTATTTATAAACATGGGGAAAACAGGTGTAAACCAAGACTGTCTCAGGCAGGTTCAGACAAACGGTCACACAACATTACACATAAGAATATAAGCATCTTGAGGGCAGGGATAATGCTCTATTTATTTTGTATCTTCAGTATCTACTGCAGTGCTGGACGCCTATAAAGAAGTCAATATGTACTTTTTAAGTGAGTACATTTTATCATTGAATTATGTTTTTATAAACTTTTAAAAGTATTTTTATACATAATACTAAGCTGAACATATTTCTTTTTTTAGGTCCACAGTCCATGAGTTAGGGTAAAAGAAAATCTCACGTAGCACTACAGGGTGAATCTTACTTCTTCTTCATTTTATCTTCTCTCTAAAAGTAAAGAGGATAAAAATGGAAAAGTAAAATATATCTGTGAGTCATAAAAAAGATAATTCTATCAGTCTGGGATGGTTTATGAAAGCACTAAAGAAGGATTAGCATATGAATTCAGATAGGAAGCAATTTTATAATCTGGTTTCTATAGTTATTATCTTGGTTTCATTTTTCTTTGCCAGGAATGTTGGCCCCTGGGGAGAAATGCACAAGTAGCGAATGAGTGCACTCTGACTGGGAAGAATACTATTTGTCTTTCGTGATGTGGAGTTGAGAAGAGCACTAGCCATTGGTACAGTCCCAGGAGTGAAAGTGAGAGCCTCTTCCCTTTCAGCCTGAATCTGCCAGTTTTGCAAGGAATGCCTTACACGAGCCATTTTCTCATTTGATGAACCTCCAGTTCTTGGTTTATAAGCTACATCAAAGGGTTTCTGTGGGAAGTTATCATTACATTCAAGCAAAGCTCTTAGTGATCCTCCCATGAAAAGTATTCATCAATCTCCCTACGCTTCAGTGGAAAGGCAGCAGAGTTTGGGATACGGTATTTGGCTATCTCTGTCATCGCAGACTCTGCAGTCATACTGTTGGTTTGGATTTGCAGCCAGATTATTCTGGAGGATGTTTCCTAACATCTCTAGGTTCCAGCTTCTTCATCTTTCAAAGAGGGAAAATAATAATTGTATATCTTCTAGGGATGTTTGTGAGTGCTAAATGATACTCATGTAAAATAACTACAACATGAATGTAACTATAATTATCATCTAGCTCTATATTTCTTTGGATATCTGGCAAGAATACTAGTGGGAAAAATTTTGAAATTAAGGAAAAAAATTCTGCTTGCATGTTTCTAATTCAAATCAACCCAAAGGTATAGACCTAATGCCAGAAGGAGCTTGCTAGGCCTTAGGCCACTAATGGACTAGATCCTAATTTTATCTCCCTCCCCAGAATTCAATTGTTTATTATTCTCACACCAAAGGGACTTTGTGTTATTATTATCCATTAAATTCCATCCATTTCAAGCCAGTTTGTATGCTAGACCACAGCTAGCCACTACCTTTTAGGAAAAGTTAAAGACCTGTACCAAAAAAGTGATTATCTCTTCTTTAATATCTAATTTAGAAGCTAGGAAAGTTCCAAAGTAGTGATTTTATTTACAAAATTATGTAAGGCTTTATATTTAATGAGTTTCTGGTGTCTAAGAATGGGGGTGGGGGGAATAGGCTCTTTATAAATATCAAATCACATTGCTATCTACAGAGAGTGTGCCAGTTGGTGAAACAGAGCCAAATCCTGTTCAGTTTGATAATTACTGAATTTGACATTCATAGAGGTTCTTTTTAAATTCTGGGAAAAAGAAATCCACAAGCTCCTTAAATTAAGAAATATTTCAGTTCTATTACCTTAATATAATTACCCCATGGACTACATTGCCACAGGAAGTCTTTGAACTAGCTCCTATTGTATAGAAAGACTCAGTAAAAGGGATTCAATTGTTTAAGAGCTGCCACAGTGTGGTTTTTAATCCACTTGATTTAGAGTTATGGTCAAGGATTCTAAGGAAAGGTATTGTTACTTATGCCAGACAAGGGGTCTCTGTCCAACAAATCTACTGGCATTCAAAGTGAGAGCAAAGAAAACAGGATCCAAGCTTATTTAAGAATATTTGGGGGCAGGAAATTTGGCCATAACATGTGTTTCTTTTTTGTGTGTGTGAGTTGGAGTCTCACTCTGTCACCCAGACTGGAGTGCAGTGGCCACTCCCGGCCACTGCAGCCCCGGCCTGCTAGGCTCAGGCAATCCTTCTGCCTCAGCCTTCCAAGTAACTGGAACTACAGGCACGCGCTACCGCACCCGGCTAATTTTTTTTTTTTAAATTTATTGTAGAGATGAGGTCTCGCCAAGTTGCCCAGGCGGGTCTCGAACCCGCAGGCTCAGGCAATCCACTCACCTCGGCCTCCCAAAGTGCTGGGATGACAGGCTGAGCCACTGAGTCCGGCTTTGCCCACTTTTTAATAGGGCTGTTTGTTTCTTTCCTTTCAACATACTTGAGTTCTTTATAGATCCTGGATGTTAGGCCTTTGTCAGATAAACAGTTGGCAAATATTTTTTCCCATTTCATGGGCTGTCTTCCCCTTTCTTGATGGTTTCTTTTGCCTTGCAGAAGTTTTTCAATTTGATGAGGTCCCACTTGTCTATCTTATTTCTTATGGCATGGGCATTTGGGGTCTTGGCCAGTAATTGGTTGCCTATTCCAATTTCCATAAAGGTGTCGCCTGTGTTTTCCAAGATTCTTATAGTTTGAGATTTTGTGTTTAGGTCTTTGATCCATTTAGAGTTGATTTTTGTGTATGGTGATAGGTAGGAGTCCTGTTTTAATCTTCTGCACATGGGAGGTTTGCTTGAGCCCAGGAGTTTGAGACTGAGTAACATAGTGAGACCTTGCCTCTACAAAAAAAAAAAAAAAAAAAATTTTGAGTTGGAGTCTCACTCCATTGCCCAGGCTGGAGTGCAGTGGCATGCTCACGGCCACTCCAGTGTTGACCTGCTGGGCTCCAGTGATCTTCTGCCTCAGTCTTCTAAGTAGCCAGAACTACAGGCTCACACTACCATCCCTGGCTAATTTTTTTTTTTATATATATATATTGTAGAGACGAGATCTCACCAAGTTGCCCAGATTGGTCTCGATTCTCTGGGCTCAAGTAATCTCGCCTCAGTCTCCCAAAGTGCTGGGATTGTAGGCTTGAGCCACCGCACCCGGCCAAATTTTTGTTGTTGTTGTTGTTAGCTAGGCGTGGTGACTTGAGCCTGAAGTCCAAACCACTCAGGAGGCTGAGGAGGGAAGATTGCTTGAGCCTGGAAATTTGCAGCTGTGGTGAGCCATAATCATGTCACTGCACTCCAGCCTGGGCAACAAAGTGAAACACCACTTTAAAAAAAAAAGAGGGGAATGAGACATCAGCTAAGCTTTAGAAGATTTTTTTTTTTAAAGTATGTCAATAAATGGGACAAATTTTCTGTAATGGTCACAACAAATACAAAAAGAAAGAGAATCTGAAATCCATAAACCACTAAAAAAAATTCAAAATTTAGCCCAGATGGCTTCAAGGATGAATTCTAACAAACGTGGGGAAAAATAATAACGATAATAGAACTAAACTTAAACAAACTCTTTCAAAGAATAAAAGAAGAGAGCACTTCCTAATGTGTTTATCATGCCACTATAACTCTAACACCAAAAGGGCGTTAAAAATAAAGAACGCTTACTGGCTACCACGGTTCCTGAGCAATGATGCAAAAATCCTCACCAAAATGTCGGCACATAGAATCCAATGATATAAGCAGAATAATAATACATTATGATCTGGGACACATCAAACCCAGTAGTTTATACCAGGTCAGTTTAACGTTCAGAAATCTATCCATGTAATTCACCACATTAACTGAAAAAATGAAAAACTCACATGATCTTTTAAATAGACATAAAAGTGTTTGATAAAAATTCAAAAGATATTCATAGCAAAAAAATCTTACTAAGCTAAGAAATATAAAAATTGTTCTAGTCTGATAAAATATCTATACAGATACTAAGCTATCAGAATATTTCATGGTGATCTAGTCAACATTCATCCCCTGAGTCCAAGAACAAGAAACATATGTCTGCTAGCACTTATTCCATTCAGCGTTGTACTGGAAGTCCTAATCAGGGCAAGGAGACACAAAACTAAATGACAGAAAAACTAAGAAAAAGAAGAAGAAAACTACCTTTATGTGAATTTAGAAATGTCTCTGTATTTAAATCAATATACAAAAAGAAATTGTTATTTCTATACCGTGGTAACAAATTCTGGAAATTTTTTTAAAAAATATTTAATTGTATTAAAACGCCTGATACCAAGAAAGAAGTTTAACAAAGATGAACCAAAATTATAAACTGAAAACTATAAAAAGTGCTGAAAGAAATTCTCACAACGCTAAATAAAGAGATCTGTTATGCTCGTGGATAAGAAAACTAAATAAAGACATCAGTTTTCACCAGACTGAGCTATATATTCAAAGCAATCCCACCCCCCGTCAAAATTCTGGCAGTGCTTTTTCTTAGGGAAATTGGGAAGTTGATTTTTAAATGTATATGAAAATAAAGACTCTAGCTAAGACATGATTGAAAAATAAAAACAACATTAAATAACTTAAACTACCAAATTTCAATAATGACTATAAAGCCAATTATAATAATGTGATATTGGCAGTTAGACAAATAGACCCATGTGATTTATGGTAAAGATGCTGCTGACATTTAACAGAGAAATAACTATCTACTCAAAAATGTTGGGGACATTGTAAACCCATGTTGAAATAATTAATACTGATCTTTATCTCATGCTGCAAGAAAAATAAATTCTAGATTATTAATGCAAAAGAGTTCATGTAAAAGAAAAACAACAACGCTTCTGGAATTCCAGTAGGATATCTTCAATACCTTGGGCTTAGGCAAATATTTGTTAAAGCTAACACAAAGACCCCAATCGTTTAAAAAATTAGATATAGACTTCATTAAGATTAAAAACTTCCATTCATTTAAAGACCCCTACAAAAAGGCAAGCTACAAAATGGGAGAATATATTCACAAAGCATATAAATAACAAAGGCTTTCCATTCAGAATATATATATTTTTAAAAGCCTCTTACAAATAATAAGAAAAGTTGAACAACACAGCTTTCAAAAAGAAAGGCATCAAAAAGTACTTTACAAGTAAGAATATCCAAATAATAAATAGAAACATTAAAAAGAGCTCAACATCACTATTCAACAGGAAAATGAAAATGAAAAAATAGATAAAACACACACCCAAAAGAAAGGTTAAATTATTTCAAAATGTAACAATACTAAGCTTTAGCCAAAATCTGAAGCAACTGCAATTCTCAAACATTGTCAGTAATTGTATAAACTGGTATAATTTGTACAATTACACTTGGGAAAATTTTGGCTGTACCTAGTGTAGTTAATCATACACCCACAGTATGACTCAGCAACCCACCTTTACCTAGGTACCCAAAAGAAATGAATGCATACCTCCATCAAGAGTCATGTACAAAAAAGTACATAGCAGCTTACTCAGAAGAGCCAAAAACTAGAAAAACCCAAATGCCCAACACCAGGAAAATCAACAAAAATCTCATTGTACCCATATGATGGAATATTACACAGCAATAAAAGTAATGATTTATCGATAGACTTCATTTTGAACAATAAAAGTCATATCCAAAAGTATATACACTGTTCTGGAAAGATACAGCATGTAAACTTCTTGAGTGCTAATTTACCTCAGAGACAAACACATGGATTTATTTGTATAGATTGTGATCAATGACAGATGGATAGATAGATAGATAGATAGATAGATACACAGACATAGATTCAAAGAGTATTACATTCATGATTATAGTACTTTACTGCAGTTATTTTATATCTTCCTTTCTGTAAAGAAATTTAGAATCGTTTCATATATATGATAGGTTATGATATATGATAGACTATAGATGATATCTATGATAAGTTTAGCAACCTATGCTTATAAAGAAAAAAACACTAAAGATATGAGTGAGGTTCTGCTTGAAAAAAGATCCATGGATTTCTCTTCCTAGCCTCTTCTTCCATTGCTTAACTCTACCTCAACACTATTCACAGCCATCTTAATCTCTGTAGCTTCTTGGGACACAGCCTTTGTTTTCTTTTCTTAAAACATCACCATTAAAACAACACTCGTGAAGCCTGTTTTTAGAGGCAGCACACACAACCAAACAACACGCTGTGTAAAAGACACTCTCATCCCTCTCTCGTCTTAAAGTAGTGCTGGTGCCTGTTTTGCACCAAGTCTCCCAACCAGACTCTCCGTGGGACCCACTCTGGTTTCATCGAACTTCTTGCCTTTTCTGACCCTGTTCATTCTTCCATCTTCTCTACGTCAGTGAATGACAACTCTCTTCTTCGGTTTCTTCAGGCAAAAATGTGGAGTCGACCCTAAGCTCATCTTTTCCTTTCACATTCCACATCTAATACATAAGTAATAACAATAATAATAAATGAACCGTGCCAACTGTACTTTGAAAATAACCAGATCTGATCCCCTCTCCACACACCTATCTCTGCCACCTCTGCAGCCTCCTAACTAGTACACCCTTAATAGCTTCCATCTTTGTCCTTTCTAGAGGTTTTTTTTAGCAACACACAGTCCTGGCTGGTCTTTCTAAAATATAAGTCAAAGCATGTCTTCCCTCTGCTCACACACTTCCAAGTACTTTCATCTCTTTCTTGGAGTAGAGGCCAAACTTCTTCAAGAACATGCAGAGTCTGTTGCCTGCCCTAGATATCTTCTGACCTAACCTCCTATTGCTCATTCCTTCCAGAAGTTTTTTGTGCTATGTCCTCAGGACTGTTCTAGAATTATTACCTCTGCCAGACACACTTTATTCTCCCGGTATCTGCGTGTGTCCGCCTCACTGCTTTCAAATCTCTGCTCAAATTTCACCTTATCAAATAAGTTTTTCTTTTTCATTTTACACAAAAGATCAAATAGTCCACTTGTCTCTAACCACTTTTATTCCCCCTCACCTTGATTTATTTTTCTCTCTGATGAACTGCATGTGTATTAGTGATTGTCGATTTACCCATTGGAACAAAGATTCCATGAAGGCATGGATTTTGGCTATATGGATGGATGGATGCATTCATCTCTATTATATATAGTTATACACACACACATATCTATTGACTAAATTGACAAAATGAACCAACCAAAAAGCCCATTAAGAAAGCCCCCAAAAGAGCCATCTTCTCCCTGAGAGGCATTCTGAAATAAATTGGGTCAAACTGTAGTATATCACAGTGATTGAAAGTGCAGTTGCAGGCATAGTCGCTGACTCATTCTCAGTCCCTGTGTAACCTTGCAAAGTTACTTCACCTGTCTGTGCCTCATACTACTCATTCACAAAATGAGATTAATATCCATAACAATATTTTGAAAGAATCCATGTAACAGGCTTTACATAGTGCATGGCATACAGTAAGTGCTAGGCAGATGATCCTTATTAAATTTTTAATAGTTGTTGTTATATGTGACCACGCAAAATGGTAAATATCAATCCGTTGAAAATCTAGAAAATAAGTAAAGGTTTGTGCCAACAATATGTTAACCACTGTAGAGGACAGAGAAGAGTAAGACATAAATTCTACCTTCAAGATTCTTCAAGTCAAGTATTAAAAGTAAAATTTAAAGTTATAATGAGAACAATAAAACTTTTTCCGGAATAGCCAGGTTCTTAGTTCGGTCAGGACTACTTACTTCTACCTGTGGGCTGTAAATAATCCGTTTTCCAAAACAAATAAAATTAGACTCAAGAAATATTAGAATCCCAAACAAGATCACAAGGCAAAGTAGCAACAACACAAATCCGGGGTATGATTATTTTTTCAAAATTAAAAGGCCATTTCATGTTTAACACCAGACATTGTATAATACTTAAAGTATAGATCTGTATTTATATCCCAGTGGTTTACCAAACATGAAAATGAAATTTTACAGAATTGGGGTGAATTAGTTCAATAAATGCACACAGAAGAATGTAAATATCAGACGCGTGCAAGACTTATTCCCTAAAAGAGAGACCTTAGCAGGACTGAAGCATGGGCCTGCCAGGAGCAGTGTAGGTGGAAAAGTGACTTTCCACTCACCCAGTCTCTGTAAATACTTTGGGGAGTGCAGAGGCATTAGGAGTTGCGCGCATCTGGCGGGTGGAATTAAATAACCAGTTCCTACAGTATAGTTAGTAAGGACCAGGAGGGCTTCAGATTCTCTTGCACTGAAAGAGGTGAGCATCTCAAAGGACCCAGAAGGGGATCCCATCTTGATCAGCAACTGAAGTTGCTCAGAGAGACTTGAAGGTAAAGCAGGTTTGTCTCTTAGATTTGGGCGCAGTAGGATTTCTTCTTTTGTGTGGCTATTTTCATGCAGCTAAGGTCTTATACTCTTTGCTTATACTAAAGAGTTTTCCATCCTTTTCCCACGTCTGAGCAATCACCTAAATTCTCCCAACAGTCACATACATAGGTGTCAACGTGAAAATGTGCACAGATGCTCCAAATCCTGAGAGACACAGGTGATAAAAACATCTGGCAACTCAAATGAAGCAATTGATTCTGGATACCAGACATCCTTGATAAGAGATAGAAGCTTTGATGTTGGGGGGAAAGTTAATTCATAAAAAGCATTGCCACTGTCCACTGTCTTTTGTCTCCAGGGGATTTCGGACTTCATATTAACAGAGAGCCCACAGCAAAGGAGAAAACTTGCACGCACACTTTTTCTTCCCTCCCTTCTAGCCAAAGTGTCAGAATTACCTGCTTGGGCCAGCCAAGCTCGAATTGAAAACGTATTTAATTAAAACATAAAACTGAGAATGCAACAGGAAAAACTTCGTTTTAAACCTCTGTTTAAAAGGAAGATGAGTGTGTGTATTTGGTGGAGTGTTCCCTGTGAATGTTACTATCAAGTTGTTCAACGAATTTGAAAACTGAAAGTTTCCTTTGTTCCAGAATAGTCCATGGTTTCCAGTCATATCAATTTGGATTGGTCTTGAGAACATCCCACGATCCATAGTGGACGTCTGTGGATCTGGCACTTAATTTGGGAGAAGACGTCCTTCCCACCAAAGGCAAGTCTGACAAAGGAAAGGGCTGTTGGGATGGCTGGAGCCACTCTAATGACTCTAAATCCTGGGGAAGGATTTCTTTTTTTTTTTATTTTCCTCCTAGACTGTCTTAAAAGTGTGTCTTAGATCAGCATTTCAAAACTAAGGAAAGGATACTGCCAGATGCATCCACCACCAACCTGCTATTAACTGAATTTTATTAAAATGTGTGGAAAAGCTTTACCTAAAATACAGCAAGTCAAATTGCTCCTGATGACAACAGTGGCACTTCCTGTATCTTGAATGAAAAGACAGAGAATTATTCAGTGCAGGGTGGAGGCAGCCTTAAACCTGAACATGCAGAAAGAAGGAGCCCTAAAGCTCACTGTTGCTGAGTCCAGCAGTGTCCCAGCCTCTGCTCCCTGGAAGGCCGAAAGTCCTTCAGGTCGGTGACACTAAAACACAACCAGCTAATTTAAATCAATACCTTAATTTTAAAATGATGATTTTAAAGCAAATGTTGGTTGACTTGGGGAAAATATCGAAAATAATCTATTACTTAAAGGCAGGTTTCCTTTGTGCATTAATTATGTACAAAAATAAATGAAAAACACTGAAGTTCTCGAATCAAATAGGGTAAGCAAAAGTTATGCTGCCATTGCTGTCCGTTGTTAAGTGAGCAGAGCAAAATAACTCACTGTAACATTAAGATACAAGTTGAACGAACAGACCACGAAGAAGACATTTTCAGAAAATCATTTTCCCCCATTAATCCCTATTTGACATTGATCAAAACATAGCATTGGTTTTCTAAAGATGAAATATGCAAGAACTCACTTACCAACTCTATGCAAAAAAAGGGGATTGGATTAAAACAAAATAACAGAATGTGTAGGAACCCAAATGTGAAAGTGTGTTTTGTCTGTGGGAGTGCATTTTTGGAACGAAGCCGCAGATCTCTTTTTCGTAGATGCCTCCTGTCTGCTGCTGAAGCACATCGGTTGAGTCATCTTTCTCTGCTTCCAACTGTGCAGATGTTGCACAGCTATGCTGATTGCCTTTTTATCAACCTGACGTCTGATCTGCTTCATTGCAAACGCTGTCATTCACGATAGTCTTTCGCTAGTTTTCCAAGTATCATATGCTGTCCAATCTTTTTCACTATAGAATCGTTTAGCCGTCCATCTTCTAATCAACAGCGTTAATATTCTCAATCTTGTCTTCTTCCTTGGAGTCTCCACAAGTGGATCCTTCTGAGTAGAGATTCCAGGTATGCGCAAGGAGCACTAAGCCGTGTGAAGAATGGCTGAGAGAACGCTTTGGCTTCCACTAACACGCTCTTCAAGGCCCTGTCAGTCTGTCTGTGGTCCCTAAAATGCCTATGGGCAATTTTTCCCAAGTCAGTTGCCACAAGGTTAATGTTTTTGTTTGTGTCAGTAGAACCCCACGTCCAGACACTAAGTTCTATCCCAGTTCTTATCACTGCATGACACACGATCCCCAGATTTAAAGCAGCAAAACTAATTTCATTGTCTGCCATGGTTTCTGTGAGTCAGGAACTCAGAAAGGGCTCCAGTGGATGGATGGATAGATAGATAGATAGATAGATAGATAGATAGATAGATAGATAGATTAGATAAAGATAGATAGATAATGGATAGATAGATAATACATACATAATCTACATATCTATATATTCCATATATAGAAATAATATTTATTTCATATATGTGTGGACATTTATTATGAAAATTGGCTCACATGACCATGAAGGACAAGAAGTCCCACAGTATGTTGTCTGGAAGCTAGAGACCCAAGGAAGCCATGCTGTAATTAATTCTGAGTCCAAAGGCCTGAGAACCAGGGGAGATGATGCTATAACTCCCAATCTGGAATTGAAGACCTGAAAACTGGAGGCATCGCTGTGCCTCCACTGTAAGACTCACAGTTCAAAGGTCCAAGAACCAGGAACTCTGATGTCCCAAGGGCAGGCGAAGATGGATGTCCTAAGTCAAGGAAAGAGGATATTTGCCCTTCCTCTCCTTTTGTTTTATTCCATCCCGTAACAGATTAGGCGATGCCCTTACATGTTGGTGAAAGAAGATCTTCTTTGTTCAGTCTGTTGACTCAAACACTCTTCTCTTCAGAAACACTCCAGAATAGTGACTTTCCAGTTATCTGTCCATCCCACTCAAGTGGACACAGGAAATTAGCCATCCCACCAGGGATCTCCTGTCTCATGCAGTCTCAGAATTTCTTCGTGTTTTCTCTGCTTCTGAACTTGCTTGTGCTCCCTTGCCATGTGGCAACCTCGGGGAGGTTGGGACTATTTGTGTGGTGGCTTGGAGCGCCAATAAACAACGGGGAAGTTGCAGTTTATTTGAATGCAGCCTCAGAGTCACGCGTTATCATTTCAACAGCACTCCTTTGGTTACAAGCAAATTATAAATGCATGCAGATTCCAGAAGAGGGAAATTCAACTCTAGTTCTAGTTGCAAATGTTCTAGACATCCATACGGGGTAAAAGGTATTCTTGTAACCATCTTAAGAAAAGAAAATCTGACATAGGGTCTGACTATGGAAGACCTCTTTTGCTGGGCCATCAAGTTCAATAATTTTAAAATATGGACTTCGTGTTAAGATTAGTTGAGAGGTATATTACATGCAATTTACTCAAATATGATTAACGCTATCAAAACTGAAATAAAAGTACTTTAAAATAACGTAGAGCTCATAGAAGGTTATTGCTAGTAACACTTGTTTACATGGATATTTAGAAAGACAGGGGTGGAATTTGTTTTAACTAATAAATAGTTTTACATATTATAAAGTCAATTTTATTTATGCCAAAGCCTAATAGGATGTATATAAGATGTGGACACTGCCCTAATCTGTTTTAAGGTGGGAAAATGTTGAAAACTGCTATTGCAGCCAATGAGGGCTATTGAAAACTTGAATGTCCGCATCAGTCCCTGTTTTTCAACCTTGAATGTATCATCATTGAGGCCAAATATGATTTTTATTAATCCTTCTCGCTAATATAAGGGGAGACCTGGAATTATTTTTTGAAAGACCTGCCCCTTATAGTACAGGATTCCCACGCTAGGTACGTGCTCTAGAAATCCATTGGCATCGGTGTCCCAGCTGTTGTGAGAGGCCGTATTTGGCTTTAGTGATTTTTTTTAGGATTCTTCAAAAGTATTCGCCCATTTAATGATGGGTGATGCACATGTGCATCTGTCTACACTGCACTGAGAGTTCAGCCGTTTTGACCAAACACGGCATGACTCTCATGCCTCACTCTCCCTATTCGTCTGATCTTGCCCCAAGTGACTTTTTCTTTATTTCCTCTGGATGAAGAAAGTCCTCGAAGGGAAACATTTTGCCAACGTGGAAGAAGTGAAACCAAAAGCGGCACAAGCACTAGAAGACATCAAAACGGACAAGCTCAAAAACTGTTTTGAGCCGTGGAAAATGCATCCAGATGGATGTATTCCATCCAACGGAGAGAACTTTGAAGGCAACTGAAGCTTAAACGTATAAAAATAAACACTTTTTTTGCAAATAAATTCCAGTTTTTTGAGGGTCCCCACCTCAGAGTGCTACTATTTCCCTTACCTAGAGTGGTTATTCCAAACTTTGGCCACTGTCCTCAACTCCTTAATTCACCATGCCCCCTTTCATTTTCCCAGCAGACCGTTTTGGCTCATTCTTTCCTCTCTATCAGTTCACAGTATACCGTTAACCACTGACCTGCACCAGTCACTTCAGAGTTTCCCCACAACTCCTCCGACTCTGCGCCTTCTATCCTCTGTTCTCAGTCATACACACTCCCGATACCTAAAGCACCTCTTGGATCCTCTTTGCTCTCGTTCAATCCTTCAATATCTTTTCCATGACATCTAGCTTGTCCTCTTACCTCTAGTCTCTGTTCTTCACTCAAACCTCTATTTTGCCTTCTTGAGTGTCGTTTTCCAATCATGTAGTATATCAAGAAGACTTTTATTTACACGGCATCAGTAACATTTAAAAGCTGCTTACTTCATTTCAGACTTCTCAATCTGTCGGCTTTGGCAGTGCGATTGTGAGCACAAATCATCACCAGAACCGGCTTTTATTCTATCTGTTAAAAGCAGCGAGGTTGTTGTGGGAGAGAGCATAGGCGTGGAAATCATTATATCACATCTACTTCGAAAATATTCATTGTAAGTAGAGTAGAAAGCACAAAGGAACTAGGTGTCATAAAACGTATGAAGCTGAAACCCAAGTTGGTGCTGTCTAACGCCTCCCCGAGTATTAGTAAACTTTATCGACTTTCTAGAAATATATTTTTAAGAAATTATATATTCCAGTTTTCCCATTTTAAGATTCCATAATAATCTTTGCTGATATTTGTGCTTATATATGCAAATATTATCTCAGTGGGGTGACACAGTTAATGAACAAAACTTAAAATAGCATCATGATACCTTATCATGAATCAAGAATCTCAAAATGGAAAGAGGGAGAGGGAAAGAATCTTCTGACGCTTTGGCTTTAACCAAACCTTTGAGTACTCAAAACATTCCTTCTACAATCTGACTCTTTCAGACTAATTTCTTATCCTTTTCCTCGCCACCAAAAGAATGTTATGCACTGACTGCAATGGACTGTTCACCATTTCCCAAGCACTCCATAGAAATTTTTTGTCTCTTTATATTGGCTTTTACTATTCTCTCTTCTTAGACACTAATTTTACTTCAACCATGACCGAGTGGCATCCTTCTGTTTGCCTACTTCAGCTAGCTACAATATGGAGCTCTTGCTGACAGGATAGACATTATTAATTTTATCTTTCTAAGGCGACTAGGGCGTTTTATTCATCCACAAGTATGACAGTTAGACCTAGATAGATAATATTGAAACAATATCTAGAGACTGTCCGTGAGATACTTTGAACCCAAAGAGAAAACCTTCTAGGTCTAGGGAAAATACTAGTATTGGGAATTGGTACTCGCCACAGTCCATGTTCTCTAAGACCAGCAAGTAATTCAGGGGCAGCAACTATTCAAACAAGAAACTTTTGAGGTACTCAGACCATGATTTGACAGAAAAAAAGAGTTCAGAAACAAAGACAAAAGAGTGAATGCATTGATTAATCTGGAATAAAGCGCATCAACTTTGAAATGAAACTAGAATGAGAAACACATCTTCACACAGATACTGTATAACACATACACATTCTGTAACGTAATGTGCAAACCGGAATGTTTACTTTACAATATATAATTAAGATTATATTTACATATCATCATATATAATCATATAGCATACAACTCACTACACAAAATATGTGATGTAAACATATCCTTAAAATTGTTGCTTTAAGAAACTACATTTCATCATTGAAGCTGCTGAGACTCAGTTGCTCAGGATCAGAAACGTCTAAACGTTGGTGGCACCAGCACTGAAATCAGACCTTCTGACACCACGTTTTTTAGGTTTCCTTCATCGCACTACACTGTTGCCCATGGGAATATATGCCCATTAGTTTAGCAATACAATTAGACAGATGCGAATTCATTTTCAGGTGCAGTCAAAGCATGACAGATGGTTGCGACAATTCCGCACAACGCCAGAGACAGCTTGGGCACTACACAGCACCACGATTAAAGCACACAACCGATCCCTGATCAGAGAAATGTGCAAGGCTTAGATGATTGCTTTTCCCGGTTCTCCATCCACAACCAAGTAAAAGTCACCGGCAGGCACTAAGTTGTAAAGAGATAGATGCTTTTCAGCAGGAGAAGCAGGCACGGAAATAAATAGCTTATGCTGTAGAGAGGTTACCTCTAATCTACAGAACACTAGAGATTTAAAGTAAAAAATGTGTAGCTTGATTCCTAGGCAACAAATCTGATCAAAAAAGAGGTGTGGAACTACTGACAGAGAGGTAACTACTGTCAGAGAGAAAAAGACATGCCGTCTTTCTTCTTTCTAAAGGAACCCTATATTATTGTAGCATAAAAATTAATAAATAAAATTTACAACAACAAAAGAACTAAATTTTTTCTGTAAAGCATGGTTGATTTTTATCCTGGTCTGTAGAATGGTTTTGCATCATGCAATTTGACTGACCAGACAAGAAATAAGACTCTCAGAGTGACTAGTAATTTGAAAAAAGAACATCATGACCCTTTGGGTTTAACCCCACCTTTAAGTCACAAGAATCATGATTAAACTGCCAACACAAGGATACAGTAATAAGAAAAATAAGAAAATGAAGGCAAGACAAAAACGAACTACAGTTTAGAAATTGGGTGAAAAAGCAAATAGAAGAGAATAACTTTGGTGAATGTTAAATCTGCTAGAGTAATACTCGACTCTAAAAGTAGAATTATCATATAAGTTTGGAAATACTTATTGAGGTTTTGTAAAATAAAGGGCCAGATCCCTATTTGACAACGGCGAGAAACAAACTAAAAATAAAGGATACCAATCTTTACTTTCTCAAACTTTTTAATGAGGAATATGGCATGATTCAATTGCTTTGTATAGCCGCTCCATAGAAATTTTTTGCCCTTAGAGATATTTAGAATCTGGTACACTACCTGTCCAGTGTCCTTAAAAACAAAGAGAAATAAAATCAAGATAAGATTTCAAAAAAATGTCAGCTGGTCCATTACCATGCCAAAAAAATGTATACACATTTTAAGAGGCGTTATCTATGTATTACTTTTCGAAGTTGAATTAAATCACGGTAGCAATGTGTAGTATGACATTCGCTAAACCATCCTTCCACCATTTTCTTTGATTGTCCTGCCTGTCTCATGGCGGCACTAGCATTCATTTGATTAACGCCATCTTTTGAGCAAATGTCATACTTAAAATGTGTGCACATTTTTTTTTTGGCACCTCTTGCAGTTCAACCCACAAGAAATCATTTTAACCTATAAGGGATGATCTAAGGTATCTACTTCCAACAACAATGGTCCTTAACTTCTGGAAGTTGTATAATACCTCTGCTAAAGAAGCCTCTGAGAGAGAACAGAAGGGTGGACAAGTAATACATTTGGGGAATCTACTCACTTACTATATAGATTTTTTTAAAGGTACACTCCCAAATAAAGGAAAAAGACACCATTTTAGGGTTATTCACATGGTAGATATAATTAACAACTACATCAAGACCCAAGAGGAAGTTGGCTAATTACACTGGTATCTAACAAACCATCCTCTATAAAATCAAGACATCCTGCTATCATAGCAAATTGTTCAAAAATGTGTACTTTTTTGATAACCCTCTCCCTTGAAGTCAACCCTTTCTTTAAATTGTCTCTTTGATATTTATAACCACAGCTTTGTAGCCTCATATGGCAAGGCATGACAGTGTAATGGGTGGTTGAGAAGGTGAGCTCTGGAATAAGAATACCTAGGTTCAAAGCAAGGCTCAAGCATCCCATTTTCTAACTGCAGTATTGGCCAGTACTTCTAAGTCTCAATTTATTTGCTTTTTTTATCGTTCTATTTTGTTTTAATCTCTGAAAGAGAGAAAAAAATATCTGTTTCTTAGGGTTAGTTTAACAATGCAATTTTTAAAATACTTGTAGAATGCTTAGCATATTGCCTGAAATAAGTGCTTCATAAAATTTCATTACTTGTATTACTCTTGTTCAAAAAGACTTCAGCTCTCAAAGTATATTTGGCTTAAAATGCATCATTATCACAAATAGCAGTGGAATGTTTATCGTATGCTAAATATTCAGAATCAGGGCCTTCTCAGACACTTCTACATGAAACAAAGAAATATGCCCTTAGAGATATTTAGAATCTGGTACACTACCTGTCTAGTGTCCTTAAAAACAAAGAGAAATAAAATCAAGAAAAGATTTCAAAAAATTTCAGTCAACCCATTACCATGCAAAAATAGACATTATATATTCACCAAATTTGAAAAAAAATGAAAATATTTGTGCTTAAAATATGACGTCAGACATTCCACAAGTCTTCTTTTCCCTTCTAGCTGATTTCCCTGTGACTGATAGCTATGATACACAGCACACAAACATTTCTCCCAGGACATGAGATACGACCTAAGCTAGAGAATTTTAATGTTTGCTGCATTTCCTGAGTTGATATTTGAGTTGTATGTTTGAAAAAAATATTTAAGCCTGTTTAATATTTAACATGATCTTGACAGGTCTGCCAGTCTATGAATTTTATGGGTTACTGAACTACAAGTTTTTATTATTGTCTTCCTCTTTTTACCATACAAGTCAAGTGCATGTCAACACCTGACACAAAAAATATAATTACTACTCAACCACTTGCTACTCTATGCACCCAACCAAAACATATTTCATCATCCAATTTTACCTTGGTGGAAATCAACTGAAATATTCTGGTGTCTGTCTCGCTCTCACTGTCTCTCTTACTTTATTTTATTTCTCTGACCAAAGAAAAATAGATCCAGCCATTCAGATCCCATAGTCGTCACTTAGTTTCTATTGTCCAATAATTATATGGAAAAAGAAAACACATTCACAAGAAAGATCATCGGGAGAATGAAAATGAATGAAAATATAAAGCAGGAAGTAAGACAATAAATTCTATAGAGATTTTGAGGGTGGTAAGATCTCAAGCAGTGTCTGAAGGAGAAAAAAATCTTATGTCTGGCAGTAAATGCAACCTCTTAGTTTGTTGGTCAGCAAATTTATCAAGGATCATAGACATTCTCTGGATTAGTATGATTCAAGAAAACCCATAGAAAGGTTTTCCAGCATTTAAAGCCCTAACAGATGGTGAACCTATCTATATGCACATTAATGTGAGTTGATATATGCTTGTGGGAAATCAGTGTTATAAAGTGTAATACCCACAGGCAGCCTTCCAATATTGTAATGCTCACTTAGACGCTTATTTCTTTTATAAATAAAACATAGTTTTCTATACTTTTTAAGAAGCAGCAACAATACCTAAAGACATAGCAAGTTTTCAAAATCAAAAATATATAAATTGACTTAGCAAAAAATACAAATGATAAACATTGAATATTTCTTTTTCTCCTCAAATATTTTCTTATATCTAGCTCTGTGTTCTGCTATTTCTCAATTGATCATTCACAAAAAGAAAATATTCTTTTCCAAAAATCAGTCTGCCATTTATGTTCATATCTTTTCATCTCCCTTAAGAAGTCAGATCTGTTTACAGGCATCTCATTTAAGGACAATTCTTAATTAAGATGTGGAAGGAATTAAGAATGAAGGAAATTGATCTGATCTAATTTGATGTAACATAAGCCAAGTGGTTTATTATAGACAAATCTCCTCATCTGTGAGTTCTTGCCCACTAAAGGAAGTTTCATATAAATTATTACATGAATGGGGAGATGTAAAAATCTGGCAGACACAGCCACCACAATATTAATTTTCTTTCTGGAATGCCAAAGTACAATGATGGGCCTATGTAGCAGAATTGACCAGGCAGAGGAAAGAAACTCAGGGCTTGAAGACAAAAATATTGAATTAACACAGTCCTACAAAAACAAGGAGAAAAGGCTCAAAAAGAAAGAGAAAAGCCTACAGAAGATGTGGGATTATATAAAAAGACCAAATCTATGACTGATTTGCATCCCCCAAACAGAAAGGAAAGTGGAGAACAATCTGGAACAAGTGCCCCAAGATGTCATTCTAGAAAAATTTTCCTATCTCACTAGAGAAGTGAGCTTCCAAACACACAAGATTCAGAGAACCTCTGCAAGGTATTACATGAGAAGACCATTCCCAAGACACATAATCTGTTACCACAAGGTAGGCATGAAAGAAAAAAATCCCAAAGGCAGCTAGAGAGAAAAGACAGACCACCTACTGGGAAAGACCCATCAGAGTTGCTGCAAACTTCTCAACAGAAACACTAAAGGGATTGGAGTCCCATCTTTAACATTCTGAAGGATAAGCAATTTCAGCCAAGAATTTTCTACTCCTCCAAACTAAACTTCATAAGTGATGGAGAATTAAAATCCTTCCCAGACATCCAGTCCTTAAGAGAATACACCATCTCCTTACTAGCTCTTCAGGAGATGCTTAAGAAAGTTCTGAGCACAGAAACTAAAGAA
>CAUYQG010051460.1:0-25930 GCA_963574415.1 Tarsius wallacei | reverse complement strand
CACACAATAAAGTGTTCCTCATTGGAGTTGAGCCCTATCTACCAAGGCCTCACGGGAATAAGTTGGTGAGAATCGGTGAGAGTGCTGGGATTACAGGCTGAGCCACCGAGCCCGGCTTATCACAGCCCTTTTTAAAGGGAGAGATTATTAGGGAAGCCCAAATTTGGACCGCTGAACAAATGTTCCTTTTTTGCCTTCTTTTAAGGTAACTATTTCTGTATTTTATCATTGAGAGAAAAAGCCAATTGTATTTACTATCAATAAACAAAGTTCCCTTTCAACTGTTAATCGTTATTTTGTACTGTATTTATTATAAATGGAGTTATAGTTTAAAAGAAGATAGGGAAATTCCAATGGTTCATAAAACATTTGGGTTAAAAATTCACGTCTCCCAACTTCTATGTGATGATATTTAAACTTGGATCACTTGCCAGTCAAATGTGATTATAGTTTAATAGCATTATCCAGACAACGATGAGAAAGACTCCACTATGAGTAATCTCACCTATAGTTGGGCTTGTTCAAGCCTTGAGACAGAGTCCCTGCTTTATATATGATTTTATGATCCATACTAATGCAATAGTCTATAATAAATATATTCAGTTAAATGGTAATAAAGTACTAACACTTGTTTTCTGACAAATATTTAATGTTATGTTCTATTTTTCTTCTAAGGACGATATACTTGAGTGTTTATTCTCACCAGGAATTATATTTTGTGGCATGAAAGTTAGAAGTTGGAAAAATGATGAGGAAAACTCAATCATTATTTGGAGAATAAAAATAGAACCATACAAAACTTACCTGAAAAAAATAAACAAAAAATCCACATAAAATGTGAAAGAATAACAGTTTCTAAATGATCACCTCAAAGAGTTCTAAAGGAGCATTCCTCTACTTCCTGTTGTAATATATGATTTAAATTTTACATAAAACATTTGAAATTAATATCCAAAATTCTTGGATAAAGATGATGGTTGTGCAACTCTGTGAATACACCAAAAGCCATCGAATTACATGGATGAATTGCTGGTATGTTGGTCTGTGAATTACATCTCAATAAAGCTGTTTTAAAAAAACTAAAAAGGCTGAGTGCAGTGGCCACGCCTGTAAGCCCAGCACTTTAGGAGGGCCGAGATGGGCGAATTGCTTGAGCCTAGGAGTTTAAGACCAGCCTGGGTAACGAACCTGGTGAGACCTCGTCTCTACAAACAAACAAACAACAAACAAACAAGCAAACAAACAAACTCAGGATGCTAAGGTGGAAGTATCATCTGAGCTCAGGAGGTCAATGCTGCCATGAGTCCTGATCATCGTGATTGTGCCAGTATACTCCAGCCTGGGCAACGGAGTGAGGCCTAGACTCAAAAACAACAACAACACAAATAAAACTAAAAACACTCCCCCAAAATATCGCTTTCCTCCTCATCCTGTAAAAATGAGTAGAGGGCCTGCTAGCGACTGTATCCTGTCCTCTGGCCTCTGCTGATGCTTCTTCTCTGAAACCTGTCATTGAAATAACCCAACAGCCAAAACTCAGCCTGTCTTCCACCACCGCTGAGAACAGGGAGATAAAGGCAGCGCCCATTTCCTTCAGGAAGCTTCTGTCAGTCTCACAAGTGGGGTGAAACTTACCCTCTTTCTTGTCTTTCATCCTGGGTCAGTTGGGTTGCTTTTGGCAACATTTAACAGAAAATCTGGCCCAGGGAAGCTTGCATAATGAGGGGATTTGCCCTCACACTGAAGAACATTCCAGAGATGGATAAGCTTAAGTTGCTGAATATTGGGAGGCGAGGAGTGCTTGGATCTGATTCTTTGTGATTCTCTGGGTCCTGTGTGATGTGAGCTTCACCCTTGGACTGTAGCAAGATGGTGGCGGCAGTAACTCTGGCTTCCTGTGAGCCTCTTCTCATCACCTAGGAAGACTTTTCCCAAAGCCCCAGGGAGAGGCCCCTCTTATCACATCTCATTGGCCAGAATTGGGTCACGTGTCCATACCTGGCCTCATCGCTGGCACGAGGACTCAGGTTGCCTCCACTGGCCTAGACCAATCAGGATACCCTCCAGATCTGGGGTTGCCAGCTCCTGAGCTGTGAGTTGAGCTGGTGGCTTCCCTGAACAAAATCAGGGCTTCTCATAGGACGGGGAAAGTGAGGGGGTACTTGCTGAGAAACTGCCTCATGATCTGTGTCTCATGCTGCTTGTTTAGCCATACTTTGGGCCCCTTTTCTAGACACCTTAAGGCCAAAGCCAAGGTTTTGCTAATCTTTGAGCCTTCCTCATTGCCTAGTGCACCCCCTGCATGCCTGGGAGCAAACTGATCCGACTTCCTTTTTTGTAAGGCAGTTAAAACAAAAACCCAAATGCTGCGAACATATTATGAACATGTAGACATCACCACTGCGGTTGTCTTTGGTGGCATTTTTTTTTTTTGAGTTGGAGTCTCACTCCATCGCCCAGGCTGGAGTGCAGTGGTATGTTCACGGCCACTGCAGCCTTGACCTTCCGCCTCAGACTTCCAAGTAGCTGGAACTACAGGCATCTGCCACCATGCCCAGCTAATTTTTAAAAAATGTATTGTAGAGATGAGGTCTCACCAAGTTGCCCAGGCTGGTCTCGAACTTGTAGGCTGGGGCAATCCTCTCACCTCAGCCTCTCAAATTGCTGGGATTGAGGCTGGTATTTTTTAAAAAATAGTAACCACTGACAGCGTGTTCACAAATCTGCTGTGTCTACAGTCCACAAGCAATTTGATTTTGCATCCATAAATCCTGACACGTGTTCATGCTGCTAACTTCCTTTTGAGAGGCAGTCATCTCACCTTTGTTGGTGAAATTGACCTGTCTTAATCTTTTTGGTATCATGTCCCAGATTCTATATCCGGGCTTTGCTCTTGAGCCCAAATCGGGGCACTACCACGAAACCCACCTGCACACAGATTCTTTTTTATCCATGGTGTTCGTCCTCAAATTTCCAAAATGTGTTTGCAACCCATCCTTGAAAATCCAGAGGAACTTTCTCTGGATCATTAACGATGGAATGTCAACAGAAAGCTGGGCCTGCCACTGGGCATGGGAAACAGATATGGAGCCAAGGAGAGAAAAAAAAGTCTTTGCCCCCTCCCTTCCAAAAGTCACACTTTACTATTTCTCTCTCATTTTCATCAATCACCAGGGCAATACCCCCTAGATCAATGCATTAACTTGTTTGTTTGTTTGTTTGTTTGTTTGTTTGTTTTACAATGAAGAAAAACTTCATAGCCTCATCATTCATTCCAGAGTGTGGGGGAAAAAAACAAAAGCCAGCCACCGAAATTTGCATGGTGCTCAATTATACATTAGTGAACATCACTTGGCAATCTGTTCATATCAATTTAATTGGATTTTAATACTGCCTCTGATCTTGTTTTCTAATTAACAGCAGTGCTTGGAAATAAAGCAGAACCGTGCACCCAGCAACACCTTTGATCTCGACCATATGGAGCTTTACCAAGCTCTGGAAAAAAATCCCTCCCTTGCCTCCACAGCCGGCCGAGAGAAGCGGGGGCCCCCAGATGGCCAGATACCATGGGCGCCTGCACCCCACGGACCACCTCGTCTTCTGATTGGTCCCCATCGCAAAGGCAGAGGACTCACTTCTCGCGCTGGAGGCAAATCCGTGTCCTCAATGCTGGTGAGGTTGATGGTTTTCACAGCTCGGTTTTTGGGGACAAATATTTGAGTAAACAGACCTGACCCCGTTGGGTTTGTTTTAGAGTGGGCTGTCACCATCAGGATGGAGCGGGTGTGTCGTGGGCTTATCCCTTGTCAGAATGTACCCTCGGGCCTGTGTGGACAGCTCACTCCGCCACTCTTCCAGCTAAGGCAGTGGCTGTGGGAGGGCTCACCTCTTGCCTCCCCTTTTTTCCCTAAATTCTTGGGTCTCTAACTTTACTGGCCATCACCTTGTGAATTGACCACATGGGAAGATAGATCACACAGCGGGTCAACCTAAGAAGGAAAAGACCGTGACCATTGAAGCTGGCTGGTGGGGAGGGAGCAAGGGGATACAGCAAAGGGCCAACGACCTGCATCTGTGTCACCATCTCACCAGTGTGGCGTCTTGGCAGGTTTAGAGGTGGTTAGGAGAAGCGGGTGAGAAGTGATAGGGAAGAACACTGGCTCTCTACCGATAGTGTGGTCCATGGCGGCAGGCATGTGACATTGGGCACGAGACTCCTCCTCCGTGTGGCATTCTGCTCGTGGATTCTTCTGCAATCCTGAAATCCAAAAGCATCAGGAGTCAACTCTTTGATGGTTTCACCGCAGATTGTTTTAGCAGCAAAGCCTAACCTGAACTGACATGAGGCTATTTGTAATCCTCATTCATCCTACTTGAGGCAGACATTCATTCATTCTGCTGCGAAAATCATCCTGGGATGACGAGAGGCTGTCCCAGCCTCTACTGGGATATCGTAAAATCCAAAACATTCTGGAGTCTAGCCTGCACCAGGCCCAAGAACAGGGATTAGGAACTAGACCCTTCCTCACGGATGTGAGTTGATCCATCGACAGCTGTGATTCTCAGCAGGGTGATTTTCCCACCCAAGAGACATTTACCAATGTCTGGAGATATTTTTGATCACAATCTGTGTGTGTGTGTGTGTGTGTGTGTGTGTGTGTGATTGTGTGATTGTCTCTGGCATCTACCATGCAGAGGCTGGGAATACTGTTAAAATCCTACAATGCACAGGATAATCTCCTACAGCCAAGTATGATGCAGCCCCCAATGTCCATTGTGTTGAGTGTGAGAAACCTCAATCCGTGGAATACTATAGATTCCAGCTTTATTCTTATTTCACCACTCTGAGTTCATCTTTCTTCACCTGCTGGCTGGAGGCAATAAACACCTGCCACAAAGGGTTCTGGGAAAACTATGCAAGAGAGTAGACATGAGTGCACCGTCCACACTCACCATTCTGTAGAAACACGAAAGGCTGTTCAGGCCTTCCAAGAGTGAAATGTGTCTTCTGTCATCCTTGTCTTTGCAGTAGACACCTATTCTATATACCTGGGTGCTAGGCAGCATGCTGGACACATGGATAGAGAATCATGGTCTCACCTCTCGCAAAACTTGCAATCGGGTTACTCTCCTGTGGTAGGTAACCATGTACGAGAGGGGAACCTTTCAGTAAACCCGTAATTATCTTTTGGAGGGAAGGCCTCTTGTACTAAGGCCTCCCCTGCTAGGTGAGTGTTCTAGGAATGCATCAGCATCTGTGGACCAGCAAGTGTTGTGAGAATTTAGCTTCAGTGAATTGTTTTTGGAGATTCTTTCAATGCATTTGCCCATTTCGTGATGGGTGATTTGCCAGCATACCTGCCCATGACCCCAAACAGCGTGACCCCTGTGCCCTACCCTCCCTAGCCACTAGATCTTGCCCCGAGCGTTGTTTGTTTGTTTCCCTGATGAAAGAAGTCCTCAAAGGGAAGCATTTTGCTGATGTGAAAGAGGTGAAACAAAAAACGGCAGAAGCACTAAAAGGCATCAAAATGGATGAGTTCAAAAACTGTTCTGAGTCACTGGGAAAGCATCTCTACAGGTTTTTTACATCCAGCAGAGAGAACTTTGTAGGTTGGTCTACACTTCAGGGTGTTCGTGAAAGCAGTATTTCCTTTGGTTTGTGCTAAACTCTTAGACTTCTCACTTTCCGAAGAACCCTGGCCAATGCACACGCACCCTTTACTGCTAATAACAGAACTTTGATAAGCAGGAGGAAGTCCTAACAAAGAAGCTTAAGCAGGTGTCCTGCCTGGCTCCTGCTTCCCCCAGAGTTCCTCTCCTTCTAGCTGAGACCACTTTGCCCCTAGCTGGAGGCTGGATTCCAACGCTGGACTCTGGGAACAGCATTGCCTATCTCGTGGGGGCCCAGCAGCAAGGGAGTTCTCTGTTAGTTCAGCTTCAAGTTTCCATGGGGTTAATTTAATATACCCCTGTGCTTGTGAACTATTAGCAGCCCATGGGTTTTGGTCTTGTCCCAAGTCCAGGTTTCCTAACTGAGCCCCAGGTTTGGAAACTGGTTTCTCTGCTCTGGCCTTCCTAGCGACCCGGGTTATTTTGGTCTCTTCAGGCTTTGCCTTATGCTGTCATAAGATATCTCCCTAGGCTGGGCACAGTGGCTCATGCTTATAATCCTAGCACTTCGGGAGGCTGAGGTGAGAGGATTGCTTTAGCCCACGGGTTCGAGACTAGCCTGGGCAACTTGACAAGACCTCATCTCTATGATAAATCAAAAAAATTAGCCGGCCATGGTGGCACACGCCTGTTGTTCCAGCAACTTTACTTGGAAGGCTGAGGTGGAAGGATCGCCTGAGCCCAGCAGGTCGAGGCTGCAGTGGTCATGAGGGTGCCACTGCACTCAAGCCTGGGTGACAGAGTGAGACTCTGACTCAAAAAAAAAGGATCTCTCCCTAGATATTGGACCCTAGCTCTCATCAACCGATGAAAACAGACTACACAGATATTGCCCTCCTGTCCCTGGGTCCCTGTCCTCGGGCTCTCATGCCCCTGATCCTCTGCAGTGAGGCAGGATATTTTAGGCAATGGACCATTCTGAGATCCAGAGGTCAACTCAAGCTGTCAACTGCTGGAGTAAACTGACTTCTGCTTACAGGATCTTTGATTGACTACGAACCTCACTGCAGTGTCCCACACTCACTCTGGTGTCTGGCCATTCCCATGCCCCCTGTGCCCTGCAGAAGTTACGTCAGATCCTTGGATGCCACCCAACCTTTTGCCTTGGCCTCGATGTGAGTCACACACACGCTCAGCTGACACATACTCCCTTAAATATCACCATGTCGATCAGTCAGTATAAGTAATGCTGGTGGCTGAAACAACCAACCCTCAGCCCAGCTCTCAGCAGATTAATAAAATAAAAGTTGAGTTTTTATCCTCATCCCCCTTCTGATGAGCCAGAAGACTCTCCTGGGCAGCTCTTCTTCAAGTGGGGGATCAGGGATCCTGGTTCCTTGCTGTGTGGTATCACTACCTTGGACTGCTATGCTTCCAGTCGTGTGGATTGGAGGGGAAGAGACAGGGGAAAGGAGCACGGACATTTTAGGGGCCTGGCAGAGAGCTGGTGTACATAACTTCTATCCGTCTTCAGCTGGCCAGATTTCAGTCGCGTGACCCAACCTGACATCAGCTGGGTGGGGAAGTCTCATCTTCCCATGCGTCCTGGAGGAAGAATTGGGTCTGAAGAGCTTCTTGCCAGTCTTGGCCACAGACCCTCTTTCTGGTCGTCAAATCGCTGTTTGACACTTCCTACCACACAGAGAAGACTTTCACTTCCTCCCCAAGGGAACAGCCCTCAAAGTCTCTCTACCTCCGGCTTTTCTAAGTGCCACGGACTCTCTTCTGAGTCTGCTCCAGATGTGGCTTCTCATGACCTGTTGACCTATGAACTACATAGGTGAGCCCCACTCCCCCATATTTCCAACATGCAGTGGTGGAACATAGGCTGGGTCATTGCAACAGACACTTCTCTCAGAAAAATGGGTGAATGGGAGACAATAACAGGCCCTGATTTGCAGCAATTCTGAAATTCTCAGATGGGGCATACATCATGAAGCCTCTCTCTGCACCTGCACAGGGACTGTCGCTGTTTGGGTCCTGATCCTGGTGTCCAGGAGAAACTCTTTGGTCCACAGTTCTCTGGGGCTCAGGCTCCATCCGTTAGGGGCTCTCCCTTCTCCATTTCTGTGCTTGGCCACCCCTGAAGTTGTTGTTGGGGACATGCCCTCCTAGGGGGTCTGTGAAGCCTTTGAAGGCTGCATCGTCCTTGAGAAGGGATTAGGACCTTCAATGTTTTCAATGCTAATCAATGACTGTTCACATAGTTTTAGAAATTGAGATATCATTTAAGTATGGTCAAATCTGTCTCTTGGTACCCAATTCTTATTTTGACAAATACATATAATCGTGTAATCACCACCACAATGGAGATTGAGGGTAGTTTGACAAACCCCACATTTCCTGTGTTTTGTCATCAATGTCTCCTGGGACCCTTAGTCCCTGGCAATCTCTGATCTGTTTTGGAATCATACAGTATGTAACCTTTTGAGTCTAGCTTCTTACACTGAGAGTCATGCATTTGGGATTCATTCAAGTGGTATCAAGTCTCAAAAAAAAAAAAAAACCTTATTCTTTTTTATTGCCAAGTAGTATTTTGATTATATGGATGTCACCTCTTGAAGGACATTTGTGTTGTTTCCAATTTTTGGCTGGAAACATGCATAAAGCTGCTATGAATGAATAAAGCATTCTCATACAGGTTTTATGTTTTCATTTCTCCTGGGTAAATACCTAGGAGTGGAATTACAGGGTCGTATGGTAAGTGTATGTTTAACTTTATGAGAAACTGACAAAGCGTTTCCCAAAGTAACTATCATTCTGCATCCTCCCTCCCCCAGCAATATACTGGAGTGCATTTGCTTTTTTTTCTTGCCACCACTTGGTATGTCTTCTTTATTTGAACCATTCTAATAAGTTTGTAATTGTATCTTGCTGGAGTTTTAATTTTTAACTTCCTTAATGATTGACTATCTTTTTATGTGGCCATTTTCTATCTATTTATTAAGTCTCTTCAAGTCTTTTGCCCATTTTATTATTGTGTTGTTTGCTTATTTTGAATTGAGAGTTTTTTTTTAAGGAGCTGAGTTCAGAAGGATGACAGTGCTTTAGATATTTTGAATACAAGTCCTTTCTCTGATATGTGATTTGCAAATACTTTCTCCCAGTCTTTTGGCTTGGCTTTCAAAGTTTCTTTTATAGAGCCGAAGTTTTCATTTTGATGAAGTCTAATGTCTCAGTTTTTTAAAGGATTGGTTACTTTTGGTGCTGGTGCTGTATGTAAGAAATCGTCACCTAAGCCAAAATTACAGTTGTTTTCCGTGTTTTCTTCAGGAACAAAGTATGTTTTAAGTCTTTGATAGTGAAGTGCCTTTAAAAATACAGACTTCTGGTTACTTTAGCGACACACATCCCTGAAGAATGTGGTAAGCATCTAATCAATTTGCTTTGCTCCATTCTGTTTACTACCAGCCACACCAAACTTCTTCCCCGAGATGAGTTCTCAGGTGGGTTCTATTTCCTTGTTCTCGCCCCCTGCCCCTGTTTCTCATTCTCTTTCAATTTACTGGTGTTTCCTTGGAGTTAAACAGTTCAAACAGAAAGGCCCCACCCTTAATCTGATCTTTGCTGTAAGTCACTTTATCTAACTCGGAAGATTGACTGGATCTTTGCCCCTGGAATCTTTTTAAAAACCTTATTTCTAGCTGGGCTCGATGGCTCAGCCTGTAATCCCGCACTTTGGGAGGCTGAGGTGAGTGGATTGCCTGAGCCCGCAGGTTCGAGACCCGCCTGGGCAACTTGGCGAGACCTCATCTCTACAATAAATAAAAAAATCAGCCGGGTGTGGAAGCGCGTGCCTGTAATTCTGGCTACTCGGAAGGCTGAGGCGGAAGATCGCCGGAGCCCAGCAGGTCGAGGCTGTGGTGGCCTGGAGCGGCCACTGCACTCCAGTCTGGGTGACAGTGAGACTCTAACTCAAAAAACAAAACAAAACAAAAAAAGAAATATAATTCTAAGGAGTTACCCAGTAAATGAAACCATACAAGGACATAAAATTCCATTTCCATAGTACTGAAATCTACTTAGTATAATTAGAGCACAAAAAACCATTTCAGCAAAGAGTATCTGGGAATCTCAAGGAACAGACCTTCTTCTGACTTTGCTGGGGCTCAGAGAAGTGAAGAATACTCATTTGCTTTCATTCTTTTTGTGTGTGCAGCACACAGCAGCAGACCAGAGAATAAATCATTACAAGCAAAATGAGTTTCTTTCCCAGGACTTTGTCCTTCCTTACGTGAGACTAATGACAAGCTACTACCTTTCTACAAAAGAAACCCAGGATAAATACTACTGATCTCCAGACATAGTGCATGAAGTAGCATCATAGTTAGAAAAGTGATGATTAGAATCTGAAGGCTTTGGTGTTGGTCGCATTTTAGCCATTAAGCTATTGATAGTCAAAATATGTTATAACTGGTAGGGCTCAGTCTAATCAGAACAAGTAGTGGCTTCTGTACTGTAATAGTGCAAATAGATTGAATTTCAAGTCTGCTTATGGATCTGGAAAGGGTTGGATTATGAGTTTCTCAGCCTTAGCATTATTGACATTTTGGGTGGTATAATTCTTTGTTTTGAGGGTTGCCCTGTGCATAGTAGGATGTTTAGCAGCATCCCATATCACCCTTGGCCTCTACCTACTAAATATCAGCTTCTCTCTCTCTGTCTCTGTCTCTGTCTCTGTCTCTGTCTCTGTCTCTCTCTCTCTCTCCCTCCCTCTCCCTCTCCCTCTCCCTCCCTCTCCCTCTCCCCCTCCCTCTCCCTCTCTCTCTCTCTGTCTCTCTCTCCCTGTCTCTCTCTCTCTCACTCATACACACACACACACACACACACACACACACACACACACACACATTCACACAGCTGTGACTTCCACAAATGTCTCCAGGCAGTGCCAAATATTCCCTGTGGGCACAAATTCCCCCAGTTGAAAATCATTAAATTAAATGTATTTATTCAGTGAATTGGTTCATTGAATAAATCTTCTTTTCCTTCCCTCAGTAATCTTTCTCCATTTCTTTAAATCAAAGTAACTTTCTCCAAATTAAAAGTAGATTTTAGCCTACTTCAAACAAAGTTTATTGGTATTTACTTGCATTAATCTATAAAGAAGACAATCTAGATATTTCTGAAAATCTTATGCTCTTCTTTTTAACTGTAGGTTTCAGTGACCGGGATTTTGTATAATATTTTTATTTACTAGTAGAGGGAAGTTAGAACATTAGTTCTTAATCAGAAAATTAAAATATTATATTTACTTACTTGAGCTAATGGGCAAGATGTCACCTTGAAATAAAAAAAATATTGCTTTCTGTTTGGAAAAAAAATTATAAAGATATATTACAATGTAATTGTATCTCTGTTATGCTTGGTTTTATCACTAATTTATATATATGAGAAAAACTGAGTTGTAAAAAAAAATTAAAAATCTCTGTGAAATTATTCTAATAGTTAAGCAAAGAAGATTCCAGAAAAGAGAACAGCTGTTATTATGACAGAGACAAAACAATGCAAGCTACCCCTTATTGAGCTTTTACATTGTTCCTTGTTCTAAGTAATTTATATCCTTCAATTTAATCAACCAACATCACATTAATTCAACAAATGTTTATTATGTGCTTACAATGCAGCAGATATTGTTCTAAATGCTAGAGATATAGTAGTAAACAAAACAAGTGCTGGGGCTGAGTTGGGGGGAGAGAGAGGAAACAAAAAAGCACAAATGTATTTTGTGTCAGGTGATGATAAGAGCAATAGAAAAGAATGCAGAAGGGTAAGGGAAATAGTAATAATGGGAGTGGGTAGAGTTGCTGTTTTTTTTGATGCAGTCTTGGAAAGCGTCTTTGACGCATTGATATTAGAACAGAGACCTGAAGACCTTGACCAATTATCTTTCAGTAAAAGAGCGTTCCTGGTGGAGAAGTAAAAAGGACAAAAATTTTTTGATGCCGTTGCTGTTGTTTTTTACCCTAATTTATTTATTTATTTTTACTTTCATTTTTATTTTAGAGTTGTGAGGTACAAATGAGGGTTTGCAACATAAGTAGGCTGCATGCAGGTGAATTTTCGGTTTCTAGCTAATCCTCTCTCCCCCTGGTAGTGAACCAGGTACCCCTTGTGTTGCCATGTGCTTCCCCCTTTCCTTTGTTCCTCCCTCCCCCAACCATGCCCTGTGACTGCCAATCTCACACTTGTGCTAATGTGTTCAGGGCCCACTTATGTGTGAGAGCATGTGGTATTCAGTTCTTTGTTTCTGTGATAGTTCTCTTAGTATGATGGTGTCCAACTGCATCCAAGTTGCTGTGAAGGCTACGATTTTGTTCTTCTTTATGGCTGCATAATAGTCCATCATTTATATGTACAACATTTTCTTTATCCAGTCCACTTTCAATGGGCATCTTGGTTGGCTTCATGTTTTTGCTATTGTGAATACTAAGGTAATAAACAAACGTGTGCAGGTGTCTTTTCGGTAGAGCGATTTTTCCTCTGCTGAGCGTATTCCCAGGAGAGGAATTGTTGGATTACATGGAAACTCAATGTTTAGTTCTTTAAGAAATCACCACACTATTTTCTATAGTGGTTGGACTAATTTACACTCACCACCAACAGTGTAGCAGCATCCCCTTTTCTCCATAGCCATGCCAACACCTGTTGTTTTTTGACTTGTTGATGATAGTCATTCTTACTGGAGTTAGGTGGTATCTCATTGCAGTTTTGATTTACATTTCTCTGATAATTAGTGGGGCTGAGCACTTTTTCATGTGTCTGCCGCAGACACAAAAGTTTTGACACAAGCATTTTCTTGTCAAGAAAGAGAGTGGAAGAAAGTGGGGTAGGGTATGGAACTGCAGATCCTCCTGGACCTTTGAGACTATTTTTAGGAAAGGCTCTTACACTTAGTGAAATAAGAAACCAGTAGAGGCATTTGGTGCAGAGGAGAAACCATCTGATTTAATATTTACAAGGAACTCTGTGTGGAGAATAAAGTAATGGAGAAAGACCAAACACCAATTGATGAGGTAAACATTATAACTTGCTTAGTTTTACTGATAAGAAAATGAGGCTTAGTCCATTTTAAAATGGAACTATGATGATGATGATGATTTTTTTTTATTTGCTATTGAGGTGAATTCTTTACCTTAAGTATTCTAATTATTAACCCCTTGTTAGGTGGATAATTTGCAAATATTTTCTGTCATTCTATAGGTTGTCTCTTCAGCCTATTGATTGCTTCTTTACTGTGCAGAAGCTTTTAAGCTTGATGCAATCCTATTTGTCTATTTTTGTTTTTGTTGACTGTGCTTTTGAAGTTGTGCTCCCAAGAATCTTTGACCAGATCAACATACGAAGTGTTTCCCCAATGCTTTCTTCCAGTAATTTCGTAGTTTCAGATCTTACACTTAAGGCTTTAATATATTTTTATTTGAATTTTGTTTATGGTGAGAGATAGGGGTCTAGTTTCATTCTTCTGCATAGAGACAGCCGGTTTTCCCAGCACTATTTTTTAAAGGGATTAGAAAGCATACAAATGACCAACAGGTATATGAATACATGCTCAACACCACTAATCATCAGGGGAATGCACATCAAAACCGCAATGAAATATTTTCTCACCCCAGTTAGAACGGCTACTATAAAAAAGACAGAAAATAACAAATACTGGTAAGGATGTGGAGAAAGAGGAATGCTTGTACACTTTTGGTGGGAATGTAAATTAGTACAGCCACTGTGGAAAGCAGTATAGAGGTTCCTCAAAAAAACTAAAACTAGAAATATCATATGATCCAGGCATCCCACTGCTGAGTATACAACCAAAAAAAAAAAAAAAGCAAATCAGTGTATCAAAGTGCTACCTGAACTCTCATATGTATTTTCACTAACACTGCAAAGTAATATTCATAATAGCCAAGATATAAAATCATCCTAAGTGTCCATCAATAGATGAATGGATAAAGAAAATATTGCACACATACATACACACACACACACACACGCACACACACGATGAAATACTATAAAGCCATAAAAACAATATTCTATCATTTGTAGCAACATGGCTAGAACTGGAGGACATATCTTTAGTGAAATAGACCAGACACCAACATATAAATATTGCATGTTTTCACTCAAATGTGGAAACTAAAAAATTTGATCTCATGGAGGTAGTGACTAGAGTAGTAGTTAACAGAGACTGGGAAAGAAGTAGGGAAAGAGGTAGGGAAAGAGAGGATGAAAGGATGTTGGTTAATGGGTACAAAATACAGTTAGATAGAAGGTGTAAGTTCTAGTATTCAGTATCACAGTAGGGCAACTATAGTTAAAAATAATGTATTGAAAATTTCAAAATAGATAGAAGAGAAGATTTATAGTGTTTCCAATGCAGATAAATGATAAATGTTGGAGGTGATGGATATTCAAATTACCTTGATTTTATTAATTATACATTATATCCATGTGTCAAAATATCACATGTACCCTATAAATATGCACAACTATTATGTATCAATTTGAAAAATCAAATATGAAAAAAACAAGGCTTAGTAAATTAACTTCCAGATAGACACTTTGTAAATCAGTGATGAAACTTAGTTTCATACTCAGAGCCTGTTTTCTCTCTTGGAAAACCAAAGAGTATAAAAAACTTTAAACAGAATATTAACTGTAAGAGACAGGAGTCACAGACTTTTCAGTTATCAAAGGAGAGAAATTGAAAATCCTTCTCACTAACACTACAAAGAGAAAAGAAGATATGGAAAATAATCATAATCATTAGGTATAAGTTTATGCAGGATTTTGCCTTTTTAAAAATTCTTGCATTCCAAGTATTAACCTAAAATCTTGTGCTTTTGGTGTTTATGCAACTGGATACTTTAATATAACAGTTCTAATAGTAAGGAGAAGAATACTTGAATGAAAAACATGGCAATCTATGTATTTCTATTAAGCAAATCTATAGTCAGTCTGGTTCTTTAGAACAGGAGGCCACAGTTCAGATTTCAAGATCCAGTTGAGAGTAGTTTAATTAAGCTTCATTATGAGTCAGTAGTTGCTTGAAAACTCAAACTTATAAACGAATGACACATGTCATAATCACTGTCTTGAGGTTTTTTAGCCTAAGAGTGTTTCACTTTTGATTTATAGACCAGTTCAAAACAAAGGAGCAATGATTTGAGCAGACTATAGGCTCCTCAGAAATGTCACTTCTTTTCCAATAAATTCTGGTTTGTGAATTAAGGCATTTCATTGAATTTCTCCTTGTGAGTCCATGATTGGATGTTGGGTAGAATATTAGGTCAATGAAGACAATACCTTAGATTTGAAACTTCTCTGGTATTATGAAACTCAATCAGCCTCATCATCACAGACTCTGCATCACTGCATTGCTTAGGATACAGATGAAGTTGCTGTAATAGTTATTTGGTGGCTCAAATAGAAGTTTATTTCTCCTTCTTAGACAGTTCAGAAGTGAGGGGTCCAGGATTAGTGCAGCAAATCTTTGGACCTTGCCACGTGGCACTCAAGTTTTCTTCATGCATTGTAATTCCTTAGCCAGCAGGGAATGAGAAAGAGACTGTCAGGGTAAACAGAAGTTGTACGCATCGCCACTCACATCCTATTGGCTTAACTTTTCTATATTTCTACACCAAGCTGCAAGCAAGGGAGGTAGGGAAATGTAGTTTCTAGGATGGGCAGTGATATTCCCAGCTAAAACTCAAAGACAACGACTATAGGAAGGAAAGAACAGAAATTGGACATTGGGACATAATTAGCAGTTTTGCCATTACTCATATTCAGAAAGCCATGTAACAAAAGTCATAGTATTAGTCATCAGCAGTACTATGGCAATTCATCGATGGATAAAAGCAGTAACATCTTGTCATTGGAAAGATATTTTAAAGTTCACCCACTATTCTAAGTTAATGGTTTCAGTCTTATAAATGAAATGCTACATGCTATTGCAATTCTAAAATTACAAATAGTCCATTGTCCCATTCCTCTAGCAGTGTTCCCACTCTCCTAAAACAAGTTTTAAACTTTTAAAAATACACCACATGTTTAAATACTAACATTTCCACAGTGTATAAAAAAGGAATATAGCACTCATAATAACACTAAACAAGTCAGCAATAATTGTGATAAAATCACTATTATAGCATTATAGTGTCTTACAGTGACTATAAGAGCATGCACAATTATAACACCAATTCCTGGGATGACCCTTCAGCACTGTGTTATATTGAATCTAATTATTCCCAGCCCGGGCTGTTCTTCCTTAGATCTTTAATTATACCCCAGAGTTTATTTTGGCTCTGACTTGACATTTTGCTACATATCTTAACTTTCCAGTGAGCTTAATTCCACTACTTGCAATACGCAATGGAGTCAACATTTCACTTGATAGATTGTTACTGAAACAATATTTAAGCTCAATAAAAGCAAAAATAAATGTTACATACTGAATAAAACTTAATGGGCAAGACTGTGAAGTGTTCATAGCACTCAGTGTGGCCATATTATGATTAAAAAAAAAAAGCTGCTCAGGCCACTCTGAATGGCTAACTTGGAAAGCATTTTTCAGTGGCATTCCCTTCAATACTGGTGTTCCTTCTACGAGCAAAGAGATTTGTAATATTAATAAGTCAAATGGCTTGCTCTGTATGTTGACTTACAGTGAAAGCATAAAAGCTCATGCAGAACAATGCAAGCATTTTATGAGTGGACCTTTAAAAATTAGTACTTCATATAGTTGGATTAGAGATCATACTAGTCTTTTAATATCTGCTAGATGAAAGAGATTTGAGAAGTCTAGTAAAATCAGTATACATTAAGGCAAAAGAAAGGAAAGTGACAAGGATCCAAGCAAAGGGAAATTTCTTTGTACAGATACCATTAAAAACTCGGAAATTTCCAAAATGGGATGCATTTACCCTCAATGTTGAGTTAGAAAACTCATTTAGGACTTGTGATAATGAGGAGATTGATTCTTCATCATTCTTTGGGATATTGAAATCCTTGGTTGACTTGAAAATTGTCAGAAATTCTTGTGTTTAGCCTTGGCAATAACTGTCTGATATTGGACAAGGCACTGATATACCAAAGGCTCTACTTTCTCACTTATAAACTGTTGTAAATATTGAATGAGCTGATGCATTTAAAAGTTCTTCACAAGTGTGAACTCTAATGAAGGTGAAGATGAACTTTCTACATCATATATTTTACATGAATGCATTATTCAGTTAAGCTCATCATACACAAGTATACAGCAGGCAAAATTTGTCTTCAATCTGATATCCCTTTTTTTGATATTTTATTTTTTATTTGTCCTGTAACCACTTCCTTCTAAGTATGTGTCTAATGCCCCATTCTTTCTAACATTTTAGCTTGGAGATAGAAGCATTTAGCATCTGTATCTTAACTCTTCCTTAAAATGCCTAAGATAAGATGAGAGGTTTTTGCAAGACCTGTCACAAACTTAAGTGTATCTAGATGCAAATTAAAAATAAAAATGAGGTAATTTATAATTCTGATAAACAATATTAATTAAGTATCATTTTAATAGAAGCATCATTACTTTAGGTCTGTGTGTGTGTATGCCTGTGTATGTATATAGTATATACATATGTATAAATTTACAAAGTAAGGAGCAATTTTCCTTGAATTAATTTTTAAACCTGAAGCATATATCAGCTAGATGAGTGACACAGAGAAACAAGTCTGAATGAAAATATGTTACTGATTATAAACACTTACTTATAATCTTCAAGTTTGCTACTTAATCATGGAATTTTAAGCCTGAATTCAATAATGTGACAGCATTAGATACCTGCATTTTTATTTAGTACATATATCACTCAATTCAATAAGTACTGTGTACCTGACTAGTACTCAAAACACTTGCCAAGATATTATAGGAAACAAAATGTAAACAAACTTATTTACTGACAACAAGATGTTCACAGTCCATTGAGAAATGAAAGCATATACAAATTTACAATAAAAAAAGGCTCTAATTCAAAGAAAAGAAAAAAACTATGGGAGGGATAGAGTAATTTTAAACTTGAAATTGATGTACAAAATAATTGATAAAAATTATAAAGCTTATGAATAGAACTGGATCCTAAAAAGTAAGCCTTCATTGAGATTAAAAAGCCAACACTTTGCTAAATTTGAGTAAAACCTACATCATTCTTTTTGGTCTTGCCACTACATCAAATCATACATTTTTTAATCAAAGCACTGCAGTTACCACAAAGAAGGCATTATGTACCAATCCCAGCTTTGAAGGAATTTAAAAGTTTGGTGGTGAGATAATGTAAACAAAATAAAAGATTTAAATCACAATTCAAGGTCATAGTGTAAGTTCCATCAAGGCAGATTATTAGTTGCTGAAAATATCCTTCAGACACTAATTAAAGAAATGCTGGCCTCAATTGGACTGGCCAGGAAAGATGTAAAAGATGTATGGAGGAGATGCAATGAAAGTTAACACTGATCTAGGGTAGGGGTTTGCAGAGTTAGTCAGAGGACAGGAGGTCAAGAGCAGAGAGAATCATGAGGAAAAACAAGGAGGTGTACAAATACTAGGCTTTTCTGCAATTCTCTTCTTGACCTTTTTATATGCTTATCTAACTGAATATCCTCAAGTCACTGCTGGTAAGTGATCTCCTCTGTGAAGGTTTTCCCAAATCCCTTCATCCTTCAAGTGCCCTGTTCCAGACACACACACACACACACACACACACACACACACACACACACACACACCTTCTCCCTTCTGGTCTATCTCTGTCTTCTGCATATCATCATTGTGTTGTATGTATCACATTTAAATATAATTACTAATTAGACAGTTGGACAGTAGTTTCTCCTACTGATCTGACATTCCCTGAAGAAAGGGATTCTGATGTGTTCATCTTTTTATCTCCAGTCCTTACACAATGCATTGAACAACTCACTTTGAACTGAGCCAACAGAACTCTGTAGAAAAATGAGGATGAGTGTGGAATAGTAAATTGGAATGAGTTTGAGAAAGACCTTAAAAGCACAAATATATTTAAAAAATTGAAATTTATACCACAGATAACAAAACTATTTTAACTTTTAAAATTGGAAAGTGGTCTCAAAAATCACTTGTAAATGTAATCCCCCAAGCATCAACAGTCTTTGATCAACGGCTGATTTTTTAGTGTATATCCTATACAATCCCTTCCTCAGGAAGCCAAGAACCACCACCCAAGGCTAGTTAATTCTGGAGGTCCCAGAGAATAAACTGCATATGCTTTGCAAGAAACTTACTCATATCTTTTCCTCTAGCCTTTTGTATAAGTCTGCTGCTTACAAGATACCAAAACCCTAAATTCCACAGGCCCTGATAGATTCGTCTTTCTCTCTTAAATAAAGGCAGATCTAGTCTCTCAGACTGTCTACAAAACATCTCCCAATCACCCTAGAATCCTCTCCTTCAACTATCATCCCACGTCAGGAATCCATCCATGCTTCAGGCATTTTCTCTCATTTTTCAGCCAAACTCTGTCCCAAGCAAAAGCATCATATAAACATATTCCTGGTTAGGGTAATGGGTCATGAGTCTACAAGTTCTATACACCCACCTCCCCATTGGCTTAGACTTATCATCTGCAAAGGAGTATTAGTCTCACAGAAGGAGTAGAGGAAAGAAAAAAGGGAGGTAGGAAGATTCATTTGAAAGTTCATAATGTAGGAATAAAATGACAAGGAAGGTTTAAAACAACCGTGATTTTTATGACCATGTATAGGAAAAGATGGATAGGAAGAGTGAGTGGAGTGGTGAGTAATTGGCAAACATGAGTGAGAAAGGAGTTGAATACGCTGCTGAGGGAATAACAGGGCTATTCTTAGAAAACAGAGGAGCACAAAGAGAATTATTTTGATATTCAAATCAATTGAGTTTTCGGTTTGTGGAGTTTGGGGTGCTGGCAACATTCCAAATGGAAATGCTCAGCAGGAAATTGAAAATAGAAGATTCGAGCATTGGAGAGTGTTTAGAACTGGTTGTTTGAATTGTTTAGCAATTTTATAGATTTGTTTTGATGTTCAGAAAGCGAATGGGATTCCCAAGAAAGGGTAAGGAGAGAGGAACAGAATGACAGAATCACCTAGGTTCCGCAGAACTGTTGAAAGTACTCACAATTTACTAACTCTATGTCTTCACAATGCTTGATATTATTCTGTAAGCATGGCACAGTGCTTTTCTTCCCACAACAAAAGTATGAATGTATGAGAATAATGCCAGGTAGTAAATAAATACAATTGTTACTTAAATCTCAGTTTGCAAACTAAAAATAGAATTATATACAGTGCGTTTCCTATTCTACATGTATCACAGAGAAAAAATGATAATTCTGTCTCTATTTTGTCTTTCATTTAAATATTGTGGATTTATTTCAGAAACAAAAAAAATTAATGTTTCCTAAATCTGCACACATAGAACCATCCCTCATTCATATTCAAAATCAGCAGGAGAAAATTATGTCTAATTTCCTTGTGTTTAGCAAGGTGTCTGGTAAAAATTAAGTGCTCAATAAATATTTATTGACTGTGATTTAGAAAAAAAATTATGTGTAATTCTTAAGTGGGAAAGTTCAAAAAGCATCCACAAAAAAAATAAAATAAAATAAAGAAAATTGAGCATGTGGTGCTATTTAGAAAACATGATGCAGTTTTTCTCTTTGAAAAAAATATTAAACACTGTATTTTTAAAATAGATTTTTAAAGCTTTTAAAAACACAAATAGCATATTTATTTCCAAAAATGAAACTGCAAACATCTGGAAGCAAGATGCAAACTCTTGCCCTTGGAGATTATTCCTTATTTTAAGATTTATCTTCTGGTGTTACCATGACTACTGACCATGAACTGAAATTGCTGTGTAATACATTCTGTCTCCCATAGTGATTGTACCTAAAACCGGCAGTAAATTTCTAGTAATTAGAAGAGATAACCTCAAAGGTGGACTTGACAGAGTCTTTCAAACATTATGTTAAAATCTTCTCCAGGGGTTTAGGATACTGCTTGTTGATTTAAATGCTGTATTAGTATGTGCAGAATAATTAAATTTGGAGCTGGAAATTTGGGCAAGAAATTATTTTGTCACATTCAAATGTGTTTTGTTAAAAAGGCACATATAAGAGAAAACCCAATCCAACATTAACAGAATGTTAATGTTGTGTTTAGTAGATAAATGCTGGTTCTCTGAGAGCTCCCAGATAGTAATTTCTGACTTAAGGCATATTAGAATTAATATTCTGAGATGGATAGAAAGAAATAATGTTTGGCATTTTAGAAAATGAAAAGATTCCACTTGAGTATGCTTATACTTATAATACTTAATAATTTACTCTTTCATTAGCACTAGGGTGATATACATTATTTCTACATAAGATTACCAAGCTTGTGAGTCATTTAGGAGAAAGTTAGTCTTGCTTTAATAGCATGTGGTCTCACATAACTGCATTCTTCCTGAAAGCAGATAGATGGCTACCTTTAGCTAACTAAGAAATGGAAAAGGCCGAGTAAGATGTTGTTGAGTTAATGTCTCAAATCTGCTCAACTTTAATGGGCAGAGTCATATATTTTATTTTTACTTGGGCTAAGAACCATACATTTCCAAAATAAGATGTGTCTTCCAGAAATATTGCCTTCATATCTCAGTAACCTGTTATTCTAATTGCATTTCCGTATTGAGTTAGATGATAGGTGTGCTCTAGTGAATGGGTGAAACAAGTCTCTGCCTTTATCCTCATGCTACTGGCACAGTAGAAGTGGATGAAATAAATCACAAAAAGAAGAAAGGAAAGAAAGAAAGGGAGGGAGGGAGGGAGGGAAGAAGGAGCAAAGGAGGAAGGGAGAGAGGAAGAGAGGGAGGGAGCAAGGGAGGGAAGGAGGAAGGGCAAATAAGTTGGTAAGTGTCATGGAGGAAAGAAGACGGTGCTGAGGTTCAGAATGATAGGTGGCAGGAGAAAGTAGGAGGGACAGTTACTGTAGATAGGGAGGTCAGGCAAAGTCCCTGCGAAGTGGTGACATTTCAGAGAGATCTGAAGAGTTAATATGCTATAGGCAGACTGTAGGAGTGGAAAGAATAAAAAGTTTGGAGTTTCAATCCTGCATCATTTTAAATTTCTTGTTAATTCAACGAACATTACATACAGCATCTATTACCTGTCAGTCATTTTGTTGTATGCTGGAGACTCCCTCAGAAAACAAAATGAACATAGATACTCATTCATGATACTTAGAATCTCATAGAGAAGGCAGCTATTGACCAAGTACTTTCCATTGTATATCATGTATAGCTCTGTAAAGTTGATCTCATCATTTTAAAATAAAGTATATCATTTGGATACAAGATTCCATAGAGGTGAAGTCCGCCCTTTGTAAGCCTCAGGACATACAAGCCTATATGGGTCCCAGGAGATGTGAGAAAAGAGCATGGTACAAAGGGAAGATTTATGACCATGCTGGACCTCACGGAGGGCTCTTTGTGTCTAGACTAGAGTTCCATATAAATAACCTAAAACTAGAGGAGGTGCAGAAACCTCTTTTCCTCTCCAAATCTCTACTCCCTGCACCTTATATAGTGTGTGTATGTGTGTGTAAGAATGTGCATGCTGGGAAGAAAAGCTTTTGCTTCACCTTTTGTAAACAACTGTGAAGAGCATTGCACCTTGTCACCACTCCAGCTACAAATGAAAGAGAAAATCTAACAAAAGAGAGTACAAGACACTCTGCATGCACTGTGAACTTAACTGATTGACTTGCTCATCAGAATGAAAGCACTATTCCCAAAGCTGGAGTCAAATAAAAAGTCCTTGTCCATGACTTTGATCTTTCTTTTGGAGAGAGTAGACAAACATATGCTTTCCTGGCCAGAACTAACAATGATAGAATCTACTTACTAATATTGTTATCAAAAGCAACACATATTGTGTCTTTTTTGTGTATAGTGCTCTCCTGAGGACTGAATCATCCCTACAGTGTCATAGGCCTCCATACCCCATGTCTGTGTTAGGAAAATAGCCCCTGAGACTCTCTGCTCTGTGAGAAATAAGAGAATCAAGATCTAAAGAAAAAACAAACAAAAACATTGCCCCAAGTATGTTGATTCTTTTACCAATGATTGATAAGAAATATTTGTATTGAATTGAAATAGTTAATTTTCCTTAGGTTACCATAAATAATATATAAATTCACCCCATCGGTTTAGTGCAGTACTGTTTGGTAAAAGTAGAGTATTTATTTATTTTGCAAGACCTAGGACATTATGCTCTTCAAGTCAAAACAGTGGTTCGTTTTCCTCAGGAAAAGCATGAACTAACAAATTCAGAGATAGAGCTTTGCTTGAGCTAGGGCTTTTTGTCAACTTAAGCAGAGAAGCAAACTATTACCAACACAGATTGGAGAAGCATAAAAGTATCATATAATGTGACTTCTCTGCTATCTTCTCCAAGTTGTCTCTGAATAGAAAGATATTTGGTGAAATGTAGATGATGAAAGCAATTATATAATAAAACAAAGCTCTTAAATATTAAAAACTGATAAATGTAAGTAGATAGGACACTGTCAGTGTATGTGATTCTTAATACTCAAGAATGCATTGTTTTCACAAGACAAGAACAGAAACTGAATCCTAGAAACATAACTACCAGAGGACAGTTTATTCCTGTAAAGAATCCTCAGCCTTCTTCCTTTGGTCTTCTAAGACAAAGGAGAAAGAAAAATGGTTTGGAGAATCCAATATGACTTTCATTGTATGATCACTTTGTACCATATTTATTTCCTAATTTACTGTGCATTAGTTAATATTTGCTTAAAAATAAAGTGATAGCATTGAGTTGAAATAGCCATTCCCACATAGGCTCTTTGATGTGGAGAATGCAAAACTGAATTCATAGCTTATAGGCCAATAGTTAAAAGATAGGCATGTAAACATGGTACCAAGCACTAAAAAAGTATTTAAAATACTAAGGCTTGGAAATTATTTCTTAATAGTTTCACCAAATTTAAAATAACTTATACCAATAGTATTCTAATTCTTAAATTAAAAAGGATACTTAGAATGCAAATATGAATGAAACTTAAAGACCAAAACTAAAACTTGAAGAAGTTGAAAAAACAATTATTGCTATGGTAAATTGGTAGTTGAGCTTATAAAATTACACCTGAGACAACTGATTCATCTATTGGAGGCAAAGGTTATTCATCTTTGATTATCAAAGGTAAAAGCTATCAAAAGTCATTGCCAGTTCCCAAATAATGCTGTTACTATTTTACTTGTATAAAGGTTTGTTCTTATATTTGAATGAGAATATATAACAGTTTAATCATCCTTTAAATATGACCTTAAAATTATAAAATCCAAGTGGTATATTTACATTTCTTTCTACTAGATTCTTGGTCTCCCTTTCCTCTGAGAAGAGATTGCATTACTACTAAATTAGTTTAAAAAATCCTGGCTTAAAACAAAACTAACCATTATTTCTAAACCTCCTTTTCATATTTTTCTGAAATTAGAAATTATTCAACTGACCTAAAATGCATGCTCTTCTAGCTTATTCCAAGTTATTAAAAATCTTGCTGTTATCAGTAAGTAATGAATTTAGTAGAATAGATAACAATACTTGCAACCTATGGTAACTTGAGAATTAACTCTATTAAAATGTATATTATCAAATATTTAAAAGGGGGAATAAAAATATAAAGCTAGTAATTGGTCAAATGTGGGAACAACTTATATACATAAAAGACAAAATATATGTCAGAATGTTAAAGGGGAAGAATTCAAACCTTTGACATGTCAAAAAGAGCAATAAAGAAGCTGAGTTTATAAACTTAGTAAACAGAAACTTGGTGATAACCATTACATACTAAATAACCAGCATAATTTTCTTTCTTTATAAAAACTATTTATATGTATTTAAATATTGTTAATATCTTTAAAGTATTATAATTGAAAATTGTATTAAAATATTATATTAAAATTATTATTTCTATATATTTAGGGGGTACCAGAACAGCTTTCTTACATGTATACATTGCAGATGGTAAAGTCTGGACTTTTAGTGTACCCATCACCTTAATAAAGAACAGTCTACCCAACAGGTAATTATTCAACCCTCACCCAGTCACCATAATCCAAACAAAGCCTGGTAGTCCCAACAGCTACTGGTACAAGTAAACACATCCATGACAAGATTATAAACAGAAATTTCTTCTCTTATGTGGCTCCATTTTTATTTTTATGGCATGAATCAACAAGTACATTTTATCAGAAGTATTGGGATCTTATAGCAAAGTTATTTTTAAATAGAAAATAAAAAGAAAATGTAAACATGTACACAGAATTTTCTGATAATTGTCTCAAGAAGTTGACAGATTCAAGACACTAACAAAGCAAATAATAATAATCCTAGAACTTGATTATCTTATAACAGAAGAAAGATGCTGCTCCCACAGATAGGTCTCTCTCTGAATGCAATTTATATTTAAGAAATATCAAAGATGACATTTTAAATTAAAAGGTACAATGTTTAAATTAGTGGGAAGAGTATTGAACTAGAAAATATTTGACTAAAATCTGGGGCTGGTTCTGCTATTCACAGCCATGTAGTATGCCTTGTACCTTTCTACACATCTGTATCCTCATCTATAAAATGAAAAAAATTGTCTGTTTGATTTTTAACTTTATACATAATGTTTCATTTTTGAGAGGTGAGGAGTACAGCTCATTATAAACAATGGGTGTGTGAAGATACTTTGAAAATAACCAGACATTTTACAAATATAAGATATTATTAATATGTTCAAAGTTCCATTAAATATATGAAGCAGGTTTTATGTTGCACAGAGCAGAAGGCTAGTAACCTAATTAAGATTTTAAAAATAGGCTACATTAAAATTTTAAAACATGATATCAAGTTGGATTTTGTCTCTAAAACTTAACAATTTTGGTATTGTAAACATATGCAAAAGCAAAAAAAAATCAGTGAGTGAATTTTTAGTCATGAAGAATTAGGATTAGTCTTTATTTTCTTTTTGTTTGTTTGTTTTTTGTTTGTTTCTTTTTTCTTTTTTTTTCTTTTTTTTATTATTTTTTTTTATTGTGATATTGAGGGGTACATTTAAGGGTTAGGTACACAAATATGTCTCGTTCAGGCACCCTTGTTTGTAAGAAGTGTCCCCCCATCCCCAGACAGGTATTTACTGCCATTAATTGCTTCCCCTA
>CAUYQG010051458.1:0-22941 GCA_963574415.1 Tarsius wallacei | reverse complement strand
CACTTAGTGTTATTTTGTTATGGCAGCCTGGGGCAGACTAATACAAAAGGAACTAAGTTAAATTTGGCTTTTTTTCAATAAAGACAACTGTTTGAATATCTGTAACAACATTCAAGCTTGTATTTGAGTCAGTATGGATATTTATCTTTGAAAAATAGTATTTTCCTTCTTTCTTTTTTAAGCTTTGTTGATATACAATAAACTGCACGTATTTACAGTATATAATGTAATGGGTTTTGACGCATGTTTATTCTTCTGAAATCATCACCACAATCGGGATAACTGTCTCTGTTGCTCCCAGAAGTTTCCTCGTGCTCCCTCCTGTCCCCTCCCTCTATCCTCCAACCCAGATGACTGCTGGTCTGCTTTCTATAACTGTAGATTAGTTTGCTTTTTCTAAAATTTTGTATAAACAGAATCCTATAATAACATGTTCTCTCTCTTTTCTGGTCTGGCTTCTTTCACTCAGCAAAGCTTTTTTGAGAATCATCTAAGTTGTGACTATCGATAGTTTTTTGTTTTTTTTACTGCTGAGTAAGATTCCATTACATTTGCTTATCGATTTCCTTGTTAATGAACATTTGGGTTTTTTCCAGTAGGTGTAGTTTACATTTTTAAACTGCCAACTGTTTTCCAAAGTGGTTGTATCATTTTACATTCCCGCCCACAGTGTGAGAGCTTCAGTTCTTCCCTGTCCTCTTCAACACTTGATTTGGTCAGTCTTTTTAATTTGTCATTTTAATGAGGGTGTGATAGTATCTAATTGTAGCTGTTGCACTTCCTAAACAGCAAATGATTAGGAAGCTACCATGGGGTCTTTGTAATTTTTTTTAATCCTATAGACACGCAACACAAAGATAGCTAAGAATCTTCACTGTTTTACTGTGTGTGTGTGTGTGTGTGTGTGTGTGTGAGAGAGAGAGAGAGAGAGAGAAAGAGAGTGAGAGAGAGAGAAAGGGGGTGGAGGGAGGGAGATATGAATGCTTGAAAAGTAAATATATATATATATATATATGGAGATATATATATATGGAGATATATATATGGAGATAATCCAATTCAGATATTGTGAGTTGCAGGAGGGAGCACTGAGGTTGGAACTGGAGCATCTGGGTTCATGTCCCGACTTGCCACTGCTAAGAGTGGGGCAGATGCTCTGGTTGCCCACCTGATGCCATTCACCCCTCTTCTTTCTTGCCAGTAGAATCCCAGTTATGTTTAGGGATCAGGTGGCATGGCACTCCAGAAAGGGGGTCCCAATGGTAAATGTTAACTTTTTTTTTTTTTGAGTTGGAGTCTTACTCTGTCACCCAGACTGGAGTGCAGTGACACACTCATGGCCACCGTAGCCTTGACCTGCTGGGCTCAGGCGGTCCTTCTACCTCAGCCTTCCAAGTAGCTGGAACTATAGGCAAGTGCTACCATGCCTGGCTAATTTTTTTGATTTATTGTAGAGATGAGGTCTTGTGAAGTTGCCCAGGCTGGTATCGAACCCTTGGGCTCAGATAATCCTCTTGCCTCAGCCTCTCAAAGTGCTGGGATTACAGGCTTGAGACACTACCCGGCCAATAAATGTTATCTTTCTAGGACTTAATCTTAGAAAGTCTGTTTTCCTCAGTAGGGATTACTTTAGATGTGGGCACGTGACCTTCTCTGATCCATGAGATGTGGTGGAAAGACTGCAGACTGACTTCTGGAAGGGATTTTTTTTTCTACTACAAAGAGATGTGAAAGAACAAGCACTGCCCAGACAGAAGAAGACAAGTTAAGAGTGAACTTACTCTTGGCAATATGTAGTATATATTCTTTCTTCTTTTTTCTGGTCTGGCTTCTGTCAGCAAAGATTTTTTGAGAGTCATCTAAGTTTGCGAATATCAATAGTTCTTTTTTCTACTGCTGAGTAAGATTCCATTGTATTTGCTTATCTGTTTCCTTGTTAATGGACATTTGGATTTTTTCCAGTAGGACCACATAGCTTGGGTCCTCTGGGGATGTCATCAAGCCCTTGCATAAACCAAATGCAGAAATGAGCTCCTCCAGACCAGGGTTTCTCAGCCTTGTTATGGTGTACATTCTAGGGTGAGAGGGTGGGTATTGTCCTGTGCATTGTAGGGTGCTTTCTTTTTTTAAAAAGATAGTCTCACTGTGTTGCCCAGGCTGGCGCACAGTGGCTATTCACAGGCAAGATCATAGCATGCCATAACCTCAAACTCCTATTGTCAAGCGATTGTCCTGCCTCAGCTGCTGGAGTGACTGGGACTACAGGTGCATACCACCCTCTCTCTGTAGGATGTTGATCAGCATCCTGGCCTCTCTGACCTCTGTCTACTAGATGCCAGTAGCACCCCTTCCCCTACCCCAAGTTGTAGTAGCCAGAAATGTTTCCAGACATTGCCAAATGTTCCCTGGGGGCAGTATCACCCCAGTTGAGAACTTCTGCTCTAGACTTTCGGTTTTGTGAGGCAATACATTTGCTTCATCTAAAACCCATATGATTGCGTAGTTCATTCTTCATAGCCCGATGTGTCCTAGCTGATCTTACAACTTTGGACCACCCTTAACCCCTTGGAGCTGGGGCCTGTTTCCTCCATGGACTGATTTGGATGTACTTGTCTATTGACAACAAAGGTATTGTGTGACCTTAAGAGATGCAGAGTGCCAGCCAGGTGCCGTGGCTCATGCCTATAATCCCAGTACTTTGGGAGGCAAAGGTGAGAGGATTGCCTGATCTCAGATTTAAGACCAGCCTGGGCAACTTGGTGAGACCTTGTCTCTACAATAAATCAAAAAACTTAGGTGGGCATGGTGGTACAAACCTGTGGTTTCAACTACTTGAAAGGCTGAGGTGGAAGGTTCACCTGAGCCCAGCAGGTTGAGGCTGCGGTAGCTATGAGCATGCTATTGCACTCCAGGCTGGGTGACAGAGTGAGACTCCAACTTAAAAAAAAAAAAAAGAGAGATGCAGAGTGTCCTGTGCCAGCATATGCCCGTGCCATCCGCGTTGGGGTGGTTGCTGGCTAGGAATGAGCTATACTTGCAGAGGACTTTCTGCCTTCATGTTGCAGAGATTTTATTCCAGGACAGAACCGTTGTCGTTTTTCTGAGGAGATTGCATTCATCCAGCCTGTCCCCCAGTCCCCTCCCCCCCAACCACAGCCACAACCCTCTGCCTCTTTATTCTGAGTGTTCTGGGACAGAGTTGTATAGCCACTTGATTTTTAGAGAGAAGAGTCCACTTTGGGCTTGAACTTATCTGGAGAAAGCCAAGCTTTCATGCATCGTTATGCTTCCTATGAACGCTGTTAGCAGCTCTTCCCACCCAACCACTGAGATCTGGTTCTTTCTGTCTCCTGCTTCTATGCGGATAGCTTGTTTCAGGGCCAGGGAAGCAAAGGAAAACTACAGGTGGGGTTCAGATCAGACTGGATAGGCAGTTCAGATCAGACTGGACAAGCTGTGGAGAGCTCTGTGCTTTCTCCTCCCAGCTTGAGACCCCAAGATACATTCCTTGGTACTCAGGCACATGAAAGGCACTTGCAAGTGCTGGCCCAGCGGGGGCCCATGTGTACCAGGTGAAGGAGACTCTGTGAGCTGTTTGGAACCGGAGCACTTTGTGAGGCCACATCCTGAGCTCTAAGCAGCCGTTCTGCATCCGTTCTGCTCTGCCTCTGAGGATCGGGAAGGCTGCTCTGGAGATCTCTGAAAGAAAGCATTGGGTTGGCCGGCCTTGGTGGCTCAGCCTATAATCTGAGCACTTTGGGAGGCTGAGGTGAGCGGATTGCCTGGGCCCACATGTTTGAGACCAGCCCGGGCAACTTGGCGAGATCTCGTCTCTACAATAAATAAAAAATTAGTTGGTCGTGGTAGTGTGCGCCTGTAGTTCCGGCTACTTGGAAGGCTGAGGCAGAAGGATCACCAGAGCCCAGCAAGTTGACGCTGGGGTGGCCGTGAGCGTGGCCGTGACGGAGTGAGACTCCAACTCCAAAAAAAAAAAAGAAAGCGTTGGGGAAGAAGAAAATAGCATTGAGTCTCCCTAGAGCTTGCCAGTTCTGTTCTTCTGGGTGGGAGTTTTGGTTTGTTTTGTTTTGTTTTGTTTTGTTTTGTTGAGTCAGAATCTCACTCTGTCATCCAGGCTGGAGGGCAGTGGCATGATCACAGCTTACCAGTCTTGACCTCCTGGGCTCAGGCAATCCTGCCTCAGTCTCCTGAGTAGCTGGGACTATAGGCATACACTGCCACGCCTAGCCAATTTTTAAAATTTTTTTAGAGGCAAAGTCTCACTATATTGTCCAGGCTGGTCTCAAACTCCTGGCCTCAAGTGATCCTCCTGCCTCAGCTTCCCAAAGTGCTGGGATTACAGATCTGAGCCACTGTGCCTACCCCCGGGTGGAATTTTTGAAGAATGTTGAGTTTTACTGGTAGAACTTGAGGACTGAAGCCTGTTTGGGATTTGTAATAAGACTGCCCCCGAGATGTTCTTCTCCTCTGTTTCTGACTTTAAATATATTATTTGTATGTGGACTGAAATATGTTTGAAAAGTAGAAAAATAACATTTCCGTTAATATTTTTAACAATGTGAATACTAGAATTTGATCTTCTGTTTGGTGATTACGAATCCTTAAGTATTTCGGTGTGCTCTGCGTTGTGTACCTGACAAAGGGTAGACTGTGTTCTGAAGGGTGTGCTGGCCCCACCTCATCACTGCCTTTTCCTGTGGTTACTACAGAGCTCAGTTGCTGTCCCCTCCTCCCGCCATTTGCCATCACTTCTGAGCCATCCCTGAGACCCCCAAATAGGGTGATGTCCTTTGCAAGCCCCTGCTACATGCTTGTCACCCATTATTTTTCAAGCCTATAATCCTCTAGAGTCGGTGCCATTGGACTCCTTTTATTGATGAAGAGCTGGAGCTCAGGCTTGCTTGTGGTTTCCCAGGTGTAAGGAGAGGATTGGAGGCCCACATTCCAGGTATGGGGGCGGCATGTCAGGGAAGGCTGAAGAAGAACTGTGCTGTCAACGAAGGCAGGGAAGTCACTGGAAAGTATGACAGCCATCTAAAGCTTCTGTCTAGGAAGGCAGGGAAAATAGGCATTAGTGACAGATTGAGCACCTTGAAGCATCTAAATGTTCTAATAAGCTCAGAAGGGAAAAAACAAGGAGTAATATTTGCACATATGTGCAGTAGCATACCTGCTGTGAGGCAGTGGTGCATTTGTTGCCTTGTGTTTTAAGAAGTATTTTTCTGATTTAGTATGTAGATTCCTGAGTCACCTTAACCAAGGATTGGGAGCACCCCGGGTGGTTGATGGTCCCTGGTGCTCATGATGCTCAAGCCTGTGTGTGTATGTGTGGGCACGTATGGGGTGTGTGTGCATGTACATATGCTTGTGTGTACATGTGCATGTGCATTCAGTGCTAACCCTGACATGCTGGGAAGCAGAATAGGATAGAATGCCTTATATATTTTGGCTCCTTTTTGAGTTTAACTTGTACGACCAGCCTGTCAGTAGTGACGCCACATTTTGCACTTTCTCAGCCTTCCCTGACAGGTGTACGTAGTCTACCCCACTGACCCCCGGAGTGTGGGGTTCGCAGGGCACTGGCCAACGTGAAATACTCTCTATATACCTGGGAAGCCACAAGCAAACCCCTGAGCTCCAGTTCTTCATCAGTAAACGGGGCCAAATGGCACCAACTCTGGAGGATTATAGGTTTGAAGCATAATAGGTGAGAGCTATCAGGTCACTCGTGACAGGCTCACTGCAGATGAGAGATGAAGCCTGACTCGGATCCAGGGCCTGAGCTCAACTTATTTTCTGTTCCATTGACTTTCCAACCTCATATTAAGGAGCTCAGCCAGCAAGACATTCCCTCCACAATAGAGCTAACTCTGGGCAAACGATAAAAATGAGCTTCTGAAACTGCCAAGCACTGAGGCCCAGGGATTCAGCAGTGTCGTCCTTCCCATAGGGGGTGAGTGGGTACTGGCCGTAGTAGGGCGTAGCCATGCCCTGCCTCTGAGGCCTGGCCTGGAAGAGCTGGCCGCCTCTTCCTTTCTGACAGTATTTTAAAATCTCTAGTAGTATATATACTCAGCCTTTAGTTATACTCCTACCCAAGCTGCATATTTTCTCAGAAAGTATAAGTTTGTTGCTGTTTTGTGAGTCAGAGTTTCAGCTGAAGCCCAGGCTGGAATGCAGTGGCACCATCATGACTCACCATAGCCTCCACCTCCTGGGCTTAAGTGATCCTCCCTCCTCAACCTCCCAAGTACCTGGGACGACAGACATGTGCCACTAAACCTGACATTTTATTTTTTGTAGAGACGAGGTCTTGCTGTGTTGCCCAGGCTGGTCTCAAAACTCATGGGCTCAGCAGTCCTCCTGCCTTAGCTTCCAAAGTGCTGGGATTACATACATGAGCCACTTTGCCCACCCTTGAAAGTGTAAGTTACTGTCAGCTATAGCAAGTTTAAATAAAAAGATAAAGCTGATTCAAAAGAAATATAACAATTTTAAGGGAATTTAAAGAGAAAAAAATATGTATTCTAATGTTATCTCCCTAACTGATGCAGAGGATTGAGTTAACCCAGGAGTCCTGTTCCTTGCTGGTAGCTTTTTTGGGAGTTGAGATTTTGGGGTGTAGGTGTCATAACCCATGCAGAGAGTTGATTAATCAGGTGCATTGCCCTGTGAGGGCTCAGCTGATTTGGGTAACTACAATACAGGGATATTTCAGCAGGTGACCTTTCTGAGAAGGAAACTCTTGTTTACATAGAAGTCATGGCAGTGCTACTTCCCCAGTTAAGCAAGCTCAACCTTCCTGGTTCCCTGTACAATCCCAACTCCCTGAGAAGACTCTCGGGGCCTTGCTCATGTGCCTGTTTCTCCATCTCGTCTCTTGCTGGCAGAGTGAGCAGTCACTGCCATTTCAGGTGAGGCATGACACTCGGCACCACCAGCCCTTGGCCTACTTTAATGTGGCAAGTCCTGGCCCTTTGTTACTGCTCAGTGTCTGTCCTGTCTTCATTCTGTCTAAAGGGCACTGTTAGCGTCCCTGGCAAGTGTTTACCCAAGTGTCCATGCTTGTGCAACCTGGCTGCCCTGACTCACCGTGCCGCCTTACGGCTTCCTTTTTACAGCATGAAACTAACATCCTCATAAAGGCAGCCGACTTCCAGAAGGAAGACATGCCGATGTTTCATGCAGGTGCCACGATTCATGCAGTCCTCACTGACTTGATGACAGACATGCTTTTAAATTGTCTAGCTTACTTTTCTTTATAGACAAAGACTTTTGGCATTCTGAAGCCAGCATGATCACTCTGTACAAGAGCAGGTTGGGACTGTCTCTTCTAAGAACTTCGAAAGGAAACATTTAACATTTTTATTTTATGGGCTAAATAAAGCATTTTAAAAATCAAGCATAGCTCTCCCCCCATGGTTAAATTACCTTTTTAAAAAACATTTTTAAAATTTTGGTAAAATACACATAACTTGAGTTTTATAATCTTAACTTTTTCTTTTTTTTTTCAAGTTAGAATCTCATTCTTATCACCGAAGCTGGAGTACCGTGGCACACTCATGGCCACCACAGCCTCGACCTGCTGGGCTTAGGCGATCCTTCCCTCTCAGCCTTCCAAGTAGCTGGAACTACAGGTGCACGCCACCATGCCCAGCTAGTTTTTTTGATTTATTGTAGAGACAAGTCTCATCAAGTTGCCCAGACTGGTCTTGAACCCCCAGGCTCAGGTAATCCTCTCACCTCAACCTCCCAAAGTACTGGGATTCCAGGCTGAGCCACCTTGCCTGGCCATCTTAACCATTTTTAAGTGTATTAAATTACTTTAGAGTGAGTGAACCTACTGGGCTCTGGCGATCCTTCTGCCTCAGCCTTCCAAGTAGCCAGAACTACAAGCACATGCTACCACGCCCGGCTAATTTTTTATTTTATTTTATTTTTATTGTAGAGACGACGAGGTCTTGCCAAGTAGCCCAGGCTGGTCTCGAACCTGCGGGCTCAGGCAATCCACTCGCCTTGGCCTCCCAAAGTGCTGAGATTACAGGCTGAGCCAACTAGCCCGGCCTTGGAATTTTTTAATCATGTTTCCTACACAGAACCTTTCTAAATCATGCTGGAAGTCCTGGAGAGTATCATACTGTCAGATTGCATCATGTCACAAGAAAACAAAGGAAGAGATAGATATTTTCTTGGGTAGAACAAAATGAGACTCTTACTGGTCTCAATTTATGATGCTCGGATATAGTTTGAACCTTTTTTTTTTAAGCTTATATTTTATACTTGTATTTTATTATTTTGAGGCAACCTGCTGAGCCTATGAATATGCTAAGGTCAAAAAATTATAATTATATTCTGATTATAGCTCAGGAAATGCTTTTAGAATAGTATCGTTTCTGAGTGAAATAAGGAAGTTTAAATTCCTACTGAGTTGTAGTTTTTCCTTTTTTTTTAGTACTTAAAAAGTAATTTTGAAAGCATGGCCATTTTTCCTTCACAGTTCATCTGTTTCTCTGAGATATGAGTAGTTATTCTGTAGTTGTGGAAGCATGCTTCTCATAACCTACATATTTTAAGTGTACTAGCTAGCCAGTGTGGTTTTCTGGACAATGAAACTGCTCTGGAAGTGTTCAGTGAGCTTTTCTCACTGGAGAAGGTTCTTGCCAAAACAGAATGCCTGGATAGAGGCTGGAAGCGAGAAAGATAGTGGATGGCATGCCAATCTGTGCCGTGATTCCCATCTCAGCAGCCCTGGGCCAGCTGGGAGATATGAGAGCAAGAGAGAGGTTTGTTTTTCATGTGCGGCCCTGTTTTAGCCCAAAGAAGAAAAAGTCATCAAGACCAGCTATAAGGATAGGAACTTTTGGTTTTGTCCTCCACGGTGTGAGTTAGGAAGGAATTTGAGTTGGTCCCTTGAGCAAAAGGCTTCCTTCTTCATGTCCAAATACAGTACCATATATAACTCTACATATAAATAAGTTCTGTTCCCAGAGTATATTCATAAGTCCAATTTGTTTGTAAGTCTAACAGAGTTAGCCTAGGTACTCAACTAACACGATCAAATATACAGTACTGTACTATAATAGGTTTATAATACTTTTCACACAAATAATACGTAAAATGCACACATACACACACACAAAATAAAACAATCACTTATGGCAACTTCTTTCAGGTCCCCTCCCCCTGTGGGAGCTTTTCTGTCTTCCTAATAAATCCTACTTTCTAAAACAGGAACAAAAACAAAACAAAAACAACCACTTGCAGAGAATGCGTGCACGTGACAATGTATGCCAGACACATGAACTAATTTGCATGATTGGATAAATGCACGTTTACATCTTTGAAAGTTTACAACTTGAAGGTTCATATGTAGGGGACTTACTGTACTTTGTATCTTCACGTTTTTTGGCTGGGTTTAGTAGGTCATAGTGTAAAACATGTTGCCAAATGGGAGATAAGGTATGTCATTGGGTAAAGGGTGAAGAAAGACACTGTCAGAGAATGAGACAAAACCCACCAGAACTTTTAAAAACAAACTGAAGCGTGGTGTGGTGGCTCGTGCCTGTAACCCCAGCACTTCGAGAGGCAGAAGCAAGATAATTATCTGAGCCCAGGGATTCGAGAGCAGCCTGGGCAACTTGGCAAGGCTTTGTCTCTACAATAAATCAAAAATTAGCCGAACGTGGTGGCGTGTGCCTGTAGTTCCAGTTACTTGGACAACTAAAGCAGAAGGATCACCTGAACCCAGTGGGTCAAGGCTGCAGTAGCTGTGAGTATGCTACTGTACTCCAGCCTGGGCAACAGAGTGAAACTCTGATTCAAAATAAATAGCCGGACTCGGTGGCTCAGCCTGTAATCCCGCACTTTGGGAGTCCAAGGTGAGTGGATTGCCTGAGCCTGCGGGTTTGAGACCCGCCTGGGCAACTTGGCGAGACCTCATCTCTACAATAAAATCAAAAAATTAGCCAGGCGTGGTAGCGCGTGCCTGTACTTCCAGCTACTTAGAAGGCTGAGGTGGAAGGATCACCGGAGCCCAGCAGGTCGAGGCTGCGGTGGCCGGGAGCGGCCACTGCACTCCAGTCTGGGCGACAGAGTGAGATTCCAACTCAAAATCAATCAATCAATCAGTCAATCAATCAATCAACCAACCAACCAACCAACCAACCAACCAACAGCGGCCACTGCACTCCAGTCTGGGCGACAAAGTGAGATTTCAACTCTAAATAAATAAATAAATAAATAAATAAATAAACAAACTGGAAAAGAACAAAGCAAAACCATCTGAGTTTACTAATTCCTTGGGCAAGGAAACACACACCCACACACATACGCCCTAAAGAGGAAATCAGGTGTTTGTAAGCCCTAGAAAGTGGCTGTTGTGCTAATTAAAGGTTGAAAGCTCACTCACAGGAGAGCTGGACCAAGTCCATGAGTCTCTTTAGGATTTGCTGAAACAAGTCCTTTGTTCTCTGGTCAGTTCAGTCCAGGAAGCTTCCAGTGTGCAAACATCACTCAGGAGTTCGTGGTTCCTGCAACCTTACCCAGCAAGAGCAATTGCTCTGAAACAGCATCATTTTTATAAAATTTTATTTTTATGTATATTTATACATAGCCTAAAGTTTACCATTTAAACCATCTTTAAAGCGTGTCCATACTTCAGTGGCATTCATATTGTGCACCACCATCCATCTCCAAATTGTTTTCATCATTCCAAACTGAAACTGTGTTTCCATTAAACACAGATTTCCCATTCCCCGTCCCCCTCCTGTCTCTGTGAATTTGACTACTTTGGGAACCTCATGGAGGTGGAATCGTGTATTTGTCCTTTTGTGTCTAGTTTATTTCATTTAGCATAATGTTCTCAAGGTTCATCCATATTGTAGCATGTATCAGAATTTTCTATCTTTTTAGGCTAAAAATATTCCATTGTGTGGATAAGACCACATTTTGTGTATCCTTTTATCCATCAATGGACACTTGAATTGCTTCCACCTTTGACTGCTGTGAGTAATACTGCTATGAACATAGGTGTAGAGATATCTAGTCAAGTCACTGCTTTAGTTCTTTGGGGTTTATACCCAGAAGTAGAGTTGCTTGGGTAATTTGATAAATGTATAAAAAATTTAATTTTTTGAGGAATCATCACACTGTCTTCCATAGTGGCTGCTGCACCAGTTCACCTTCTCCCCACACAGTGCCCAACGTTCAGTGTTGAAACCTCCCAGGCAGGGGCTGCTCCAAGTAAAACATTCCTTTTACAAAAGCAGCGGCAGCTACAGATGTGGGGCTCAATCTCACCTCACAGAGAGGATGCAGTGAAACTTGGCAGGGTCTTGCTGAGACATGTCCTCAGGAGCCTGGCTGTGGCTGGCTGCGCACCTTTGCTCCTGCCGAAGCCATCGAAGGTGACAGCTCAAGGCAGAGGAGCTTCTGGATCAAGGGGTCTGCCTGAAGAAAGCCGTGGTGGCTGAGAACCACATGGAGCTGTGAGTTGTTTTAACAGCCAGAGGGTAACTTTCATTCTTTAGAATAAGAAAACTCATATCATTTCATCAAAAAAATAAGCTTTCCTAGCCCTGTACTTGGAGGACGGTGCATGTGTTATCTTTGGGTACAGGACATTAGCAATGATAACAAACAGTACTGCAGGGGCAAGGGAGTGATATCTTTCCCTCACCTACTGCAAGGTTCACAGTTGAGACTCCTATCACAAAAGACAGATAATGAGAGAAAGGCATACATGTAAGATTTATGTGACATGGGAGCCTTCAGAAATGAAGACCTCCCCCCCCCACAAACAGGAAAACATGTTTTTATGCGTAGGTTGGATGAAGAGTTGTCAGTCGTGGAGAAGTATGATTGGACAGAGTGGGTACAGTTGGATGGGAATACTCTGTGGGAACTTAGCAGGTCCTCTGTGTTCAGACCATTCCTTCTCCTGGGGTATAAGGCAGGACACTTGTCACAGGAGAGTCTTCAGGGGAGAAGGGCAGAGAGTGACCTTGGTTAGATGACCTGCTTCAGGGAGGAAGAATGAGGGGAGTGAGAGTGGCCTTCCTGCTTCTGCTATTTTCTCAGTTTCTTGGGTGCCATATTTTGGAGTAGCATTGTCTGTTCCCCAGCAGTATCCAACAGAGAAATATGCCCTAAAGACATGAAGATGTTTCTCTTGTGGCTGGCACTGGACTCAGTGAGACTAGAGGGCATCATGGAAAAGGCTCATAAACATAGAACTGTGGGGAGCCAGAGTGGGAACCTCCTTGGTGGCCTTTACTTCCTTCTCCACTGGGACCCACCCCTGAGCTTCTGCACAGAGGGTGGGGGCGATGGAAAAAGAGCGCTGTTTCCCTAGTGACATAAAGAGATAGGCTGTGCTTCCCTTCAAGCCTGATTTGGGGAGGCTGCTTAGTCCCACTTACCCAGAGGTGGGTTTTTTTTTAAGACTTTATTTTTTTAGAGCAGATTGAGAGGAAGAGCTATACCCTTGCCCCCACACATGCATAGCCTTCACCTTATTAACATCCCTCATCAGGGTGGTACATTTGCACAATGGATGAACCGACATTAACACATCATTATCGCCCAGCATTCATAGTTAACATCAGGGTTCACTTTTGATGTTGTACATTGTGTGTTCTGTGAGTTTAGACAAATAATGTTATGACACGGATGTACCATTGTATTATTCAGAATAGTTTCACTGCCTGAATATCCTCTGTGCTCCACCTGTTCATCCCCCTCGATCCCTGGCAACCACTGATCTTTTCACTGTCTCTGTAGTTTTGCCTTTTCCAGAACATCATATGGTTGGAATCATGCAGTAGATAGTCTTTCATGATTAGCTTCTTTCACTTAGTAACATGCACTTAAGTTTCCTCTATGCCTTTCCATGGTTTGATAGTTCATTTCTTTTTAGTGCTGAATAATATTTCGTTGTTTGGATGTACCACTGTTTATTTATCCATTCTCTTTCTGAAGGACATCTTAGTCCTGGTTTGGGCAATTATGAATTTAGCTTCTGACAACATTGGTGTGCAAGTGTTTACCCATGGACGTAAGTTTTTAATTCCTTTGGGTGAATACCAGCAAGTGTGATTGCTAGATCATTTGGTAAGAGCATGTTTAGTTTTGTTAAAAATTGCCAAACCTTCTTTTGAAGTGGCTATACCATTTTGCTTTCCCACCACCAATGAATGAGAGTTCTGTCGCTACACATCCTCACCAGCATTTGGTGTTGTCAGTGTTCTGGATTTTGGCCCTTCTAATAAGTACAGGAGATGTTTTTAAGTCCATGCTGGGGGACAAGGAGCTTTAGACCAAGTAATCCTTTGCTTCCAAAAGTGCTTCAAATCCACTAAATGGAAACATTTTCACCTGGTTATTCTAATCTCCAGTCTTGTGGCATGCAAAATATTTCTCTAGAAATTTTTCATTGTGTCATTTAAGAAATAATACTTTCTTTTTCCTTTTAATCTTAAATATTAATGACTGTTTATCTTTTCCTTTGTCATCTTAAAAGGAAATTTCCTTTTAACTGTACCTCTTCCCATATGCCAATTTCCTCTTTGACTTCAGTACATTAGAGTTCTTGCCATATTTGGGTCTGCGGTTGATCTTGCCTCCAAACATACAACAGTTTAAGGTTTTCTTTTCTAATCCTATGTATTTCTCAATCTTTCTTGTAAATCTAACTAGTGTCCTTGTTTGCCTTTGTGACACTTAAGAACATTACTAGTATCTAACTGGGTTTCAACTGATTATTTTAAAATGCCATACATTTTGTCTCCATCTTTAAATCTTATGATTATTTTTCAATTTGTCATTATAATAAAAGGTCACATTTGTGGAAATTATGTTTGTGAAGTTAATGGTTTGTGGATTGCTTACTTTGTTAAATTCCTTATACATGGTATCTCATTTGGTGCTTGCAACTTTGTAAAGTATCATGATCTCCATTTTTTCAGATAAAATTGCAGCCCTGAAAGGTAATTTGCCCAACTGGCAAATGATGAAACTGGAATTTGAGGCTCTGACCCCCCAAACTCATGTTTTTAAACCAGGCGTTAGTAATAGCCTCAGTTTTGTTTGTTAGTTTAGCATCAGTTTTGAAGCCCTTGCTAACTGCTAGGCTCTGTGTGAAGCATGTGAACACTCAGTCATGGAGTGATGACAGCTCCGGGGAATAGTCTAGCAAGTTCTGTCTGGCCAAATCCTGACCTGGGTTTAATAAACTCTGTTCCCTGAATCACTCTGCTCTATGCCTGAACCTGTATGCTGTTGTCAAACGTGACTATCTGGTGGGTGAGGAAATGGTATTTCATTGTAGTATTAATTTGCATTTGCTTATCAGGAGGGGTGAGCATCTTCTCATTTTCTAAGTCTTGCCTGTTCGCATCATTTGTTCTTGCTGCATTTTAAAAGAAGAAACTGCAGCTTGCTTCATTTGTTAAACAACATGACCTGATCTTTAGGGTACTTTTCCTACAATAGGAACCCATTTTCTGTCTCAGATGTGCCTTATTCACATGTATTAACAGTTCAACATACAGTGAACATGTTCATTCCACTTATAATGGTTACAGTCTCAGTTCTGGGTTGTGTTTCTATTTCTGTCTTGTTTACATTAAATTAAGTAACACATGTAAAGGTCAAAAAATAGCAGTCAGCTGTGTTCATTTGAAATTAATGGTTGTAGTTTCTTATAATTGCACTTATATGAGAAGAGATGTGTCAGTCAGGATAGGAAAGGTTATGCCATGGTAGCAAACAATTCCCAGATCTCAGTGACTTTTACAACATTGTTTATTTCCGGCTTACAGGATCCACAAGTGGTTTCTGCTTTCTGAAGTTTCTCAGGAACCCAGGCTGGGGGCGGGGGCACAGCGGGCTTCCTATCAACCTATGTTTTCATGATCTTAGAGGCAAGGAAAAGAGAAGCGATGAGCCTGTGCCAGAGTGATTCCTGTAATTCCACTCATCTCATTGGCCAGATTGTGTCATGTTCTCATGCCTAGGTTCAAAAGGGCAGAATAGTGAGATCCTGCTATGTGTCTAGACTGAGGGATCCAGACACTTTGGAATCCCAAATGCCCCCCCATGGGAAGTACTTAACATCTTTTGCACCTCAAATAGCAAAAGTCCCTAGAATATGTTGAGCAAAAATAAGATTTGGTAGTGACTTAAAAAGAGAAAATTCATCTGGGTACAGTGGCTCACGCCTGTAATCCCAGCATTTTGGTAGACCGAGGTAAAAGGACTGCCTGAGCCCAGGGGTTCAAGACCATCCTGGGCAACTTGGCAAGACCTCATCTCTATAGTAAATTTTAAAAAAATTAGCCAGGCATGGTGGCATGCACCTGTAGTTCCAGCTACTTGGGAGACTGAGGAGAAAGGATCATCTGAGCTCAGCAGGTCGAGGTTGCAGTGGCTATGATTGTGCCACTGCACTCCAGCCTGGGTGACAGAGTGAGACTCTGACTCAAAAAAAAAAAAAAAAAGAGTACACTCTTTCTTGGCAAAAATTACTGTTTCAAGTGAAGACAGCTTTTTGCTGTCCTGCTGTTGAACCCACGGAGAAAGCCCCTTACATGATCGGTAGGTAAGCCACTGGTATCATAGGAATGGTTTTTCTGCAAGCCACGTCTTTCTCTAGGCCTGGCTGGGAGCTGACGCTGTCGAAGCTGGGTGGCGGTTACTTGGCTCTTCTACCGGCTTTACTGTATGTTTGAAAATGTCCATGAGCAGTACACTCTCCTTTGCATGGCCCCCTTCATTCTGTCTCTGCTGAAACTGTCAGTCTGTTCTTATCCTCTGTGACAGTGTGTGATGTGTGAATTAAGTCACCTCAATGCTCCTTTTTTTTCTATTTGGAACATAAGCATATTTTTCGCATTGTTTTGTTGACCTTCCCTTTGTTTTAAGGTATTAGACTCTTCATAAATCATATTTACGGTGTTCCTTGATGACTACTAGTTAAATCTGATTTTTTTAAGAGTTGTCATTTTCTTGAATTTGAGAGTTCACTTAGACTACAGACTTCTGATGAAAAATACTCTTATTTTCCTTCTCTCTCTTTACCTCCTTTGTAGCCTAGGTGTATGTTTTAGAGGTGGGATGATTTTCTTTGTCAAGGGTCTTAGGTCATAAGGCCCAGGGCCAGTGATTCTGACTTGTGAATGGTATGCAGTTGGCTTTACAAATGTCTTGCCATGTTCTTCCAGATTGCCAGCTTTGTCTTAGGCACAGTACAGGGAGCTGATGACAACACAGATGAGTAAGGTAGTACCGGCTCTTATGTGGTAGAGAGACGGCTTCCTGCTGTCCTGCCTCCTTGGAGCTAAATCACATATCAGCAAGGTGGACGGAAGGGTCGTTCAGGCAAGGGGCAGCAAAGGGCAGGCAGGAACTCCAGACTGTAGGCAGAGTGGGCAGGAGCCATGCTCTGGAGGCCTCTGAATGGCCTTGAAGAAGCATGAACTTTACCCTATAGGCTTTCAGTAAATATTTGTGTGAGTGAATGAGCTAGTGAAGTGAATTGTTTCACTATACCGTCAGATACCATAATAAAATTAAGACATTAGGAACCTCCAGGCATTGCCCTCCGCCCGTGGTCACTTAATGCCACAAAGAACAACATTGATCAGTTCATACTCTTGACCTTGTCTCTTGGGTCAGGTAAAATGAGTACCTGAGGACACTTCCACACAGGACAGGCTGTATGTCCTGCATGTGAATGCTTAGCTCAGGAGTGCTGTCGCTCTTTCCCAACAGGGTGGTGGTATTTTTTTCCTGTGGAGCACGGTTTCCTCCCAGCACGATCCCCAGTAGGCAGAGATGCCAGGTGTCATGGCCTGAAAGTGCCCCCTGCCTTCCAGTTCATGTCTTCTGGGTGAGCCCCCACGCAGAGCCACTGGCTGTGAAGCTGAGCTAGAAGAATGATGTAACTTAGATCTCTTCTTCCTGAGCAGAAATCCAGGGGCTTCCATGGCATTCAAATAAGGGTCTTCCTAGGGATAGGCAGTCACCAACCCTGATACAGTCTGTGTTCAGGAGCCATGTAGAGTGGTAGCTTCCCAAGGTAGAGGCACACACAACCCTTGCCCATGCATGAGTTCTGAGGTGGGACTGAGAAGCTAGCCGTGTAGTGACAGAGTCACTCTGGGACCTGCCTCAGTTGCAGTATTGCCGGGGCTTCTGAGCCCTCCCCGTGCAGTTCCTCTGTCCACCTGTCCTGTACATCTTTTTCAGCCATGCTGGGGTCGGATTGTCTCCCTGGTTTGGCAGATTCACTCTCCATTGTAAATATTGCTGCCTTCTTCCTCATGCGTTTTGCCTCTTGTTTACAGGCTCTTCAGAGTAACCTGAAGTATTCCTTGTTGCCAAGACGGCTCCTTATCAGCAAGCGATTAGCTCAGTGTTTGCATCCGGCTCTGCCCAGCGGTGTGCACTTGAAAGCCCTAGAAACCTATGAGATTATCTTTAAAATTGTGGGGACAAAATGGCTGGCCAAGGACTTGTTCCTTTACAGGTAGGATTGCTTCTGTGCTGTGTTGCTTTTTATTACCTGAGTAATTCACATTTCAGTTCATGAGAATAGAAAATGACAAATAAGCAGGATAAGCATGGGGTGGTGGTGTGCAACAATTAATCATAAAGCCATAACCAGGAGATAACATGATTCACCTTCTAGAGACTATCCGTCCCAGTGCCTAGGCTGGAGTGCAGTGGCATGATCACCTCACAGCTCACCGTGTTCTTGAACTGCTGGGCTCAAGTGATCCTCCCACCTTGAGCATCTTAAGTAACTGGGACTACAGGCATGGACTACCACATCCTGCTAATTTTAAAAATTTTTTGTAGAGATGAGGTCTTTCTATGTTGCCCAGGCTTGTCTCAAATGCCTAGGCTCAAGCCATCTTCCTGCCTCAGCCTCCCAAAGTGCTGGGATTACAAGCATGAGCCACCACGCCTGACCCTGGCTTTTCTTTAAGTGAATTTTAAGTAGGATAATGGATGGCTTAGTTCCCTGCTCTTTATATAACAGTGTTCTGTGACTGTCTCATGTCAAATACATCTAGATTGCCAGTTTAAATGGCTGGCTGTTTGCTTTTGAAAGCTTCCTCCAGCTGCCTTATTCCGGGACTTCTGACTGGGTGTCTTATTTTTCTCCCTGCTTCCTTTGTTCTTTTTTGAAGCTGCGGGTTGTTTCCTCTTCTGGCGCATGCAGCCATGTCGGTGAGGCCCGTGCTACTTGGCCTGTACGAGAAATACTTCCTTCCACTGCAGAAGCTGCTCTTGCCCAGCCTGCAGGCTTTTGTCGTCGGCCTGTTGCCTGGCCTCGAGGAAGGCTCTGAGATCTATGACAGGTGGGTGGACGCCTTGTCTGGGCTGTGTTTATTCACTATTTAATAAGAAATGGGGACTTGCAAAGTGACAGAAGGTGCAGAGGCCAGGTTGACAGTTCACATTTCCCTGGTAGTCGAGGTGTGGCAAGATACCATGTTCCTACTGGGAATCTCATCAGATCTCTTTGCCAAAGGGATCCTTAACCTGGAGAAATGAGATCCTTGCCTGAGAGAAATGTAGCTAGCTAGTAAGGGAGACCGTGGTGCAGGGTTCCTATGATGTTCTGTCCCTTTATGGAGTTATCCATTTTGTCGCTGTGAAGTGAGAGCGGAAGACACACATTCTTAGGGCCTCTTTTATGGAAGAAATGAATGGACCCTTACTGGACGCTGCAGCACACATTATGCACTTTAGTACATCTAATTCCTGTGTTCTAGGAATTACCTCCATGTACAGGTGAGGGTCAGGAGGTAAGAAGGTGTTCCCAATCCCACTGTCATTTGTACTAGGCCACTTCTAAATAAAGAAGCAAAGCCGGTCGGGCTAGGTGACTTAACTTGCAATCCCAAGCACTTTGGGAGACCAAGGCAAGTGGATTGCCTAAGCCTGCAGAGTCGAGACCAGCCCAGACAACTTGGCAGGACCTTGTCTCTACAATAAATAAAAAATTAGCTGGGTGTAGTAGCACACACCTGTAGTTCCAGCTACTTGGAAGGATCACCAGAGCCCAGCAGGTCGACATTGGGTTGGCCATGAGTGTGCCACTGCACTCCAGCCTGGGAGACAGAGTGAGACTCCAACTCAAAACAAAAAAGAAGCAAAGCCAAGTTTCATAGATGGAAGATGGACAGGGCTTGAAAAGGTGATTCAGTGCAATGTAGAGCAGAATACCTTGACAAATTTCAGCAGCTCCTGGAGAAATTGGTAAAGCTCACATGCACAAAAGTGTACAGGGTCTTTTGTTGCTTAGGAATGGAAGAAAGTGTATATCCACTGAGACTACTGAGTATACACAGTGTACTTTTTTCGGGAGAATTATAAGGTAAGAACTCACCTCTAGCATATTCACTGTTCTGAGAGATGCCACAGTGATTCACTTCTGTTATTGGGACTTGTCTTAAGAGCCTACCCATAATGGCTGGTGACTTTTGTGCTTACAGAAGTTTCATTTGATTATACAATGCACTACTCAAGTTTCCCTATGGCAGAGGCCCCAGCCAGGTCATCCTTGCCTGTGGTGCTGGCTATGATTGGGGATGTGGGAGGTGGGATAGAATCCAGGAATCAATCCAAGGCCCACTGACATTGCTCCCCTTACCTCAAGGAAGCCAAGGAATCAGAATGGTTTGAAGAGTTGTGGCTGGTGACCAAGGGGGCATTTCATGAACATCTATACCAGGATAGATCCAGCCAAAACTTTGTACTTTACCCACTTCAAGTTTTCACATAGACCACGTGGTGACTTTCCATTTCCCCACAGAGAATCCACCTTTACAGTTACTTCCTTAAGAGACAGTCTTGTTGCCATTTTGAGTCTAGCACTGTGCCTTGTGGTTAGCACACTGACACTCGGTGAGTGTGTTGAGTTGATGAATGGTCTAGATCACATAGGATTACCAGACTGCCATGTCTCTGAACCCCTAGTCCCAGGCTCTTTCTAGAAGTTCTGATACATTCATGTTCTGATGACAGGTATGTGTGTATACATGTGTGTGCTTATATGTTTTTTTCCCTTCTATGACAGATGAACACATTAGTTCCCAAAACTTATTGTGATCTTTTAAATCTTTAAGTGTGAATCGCACTAGAGGTATATAAATAGTTTGGCGTGGTTTTGTTTGTCCTCTTAGTTGCTAAACAAAGGTTTATTTGAACAGCTGCTAAAGTTGCTTAATATTGATGTTTTTTTCCCAAACATTGTGATTTCTTGACATTGAACCAAGAGCTGAGTAAAGCTTCGTGAATCACTGAATGGATTTAGCTGTGACAGAAAACCAAGTCCAGTGCAGCACCCAGAAGCAATTAATTAGCAGCTTTCCAAGGTGGAAGGTTAAAGGTTACATAATTTCTGAGTGGTTACATTGCAGGCACCATAGTTGAGGTGACTGCAGCAAGATTTGTTTGTTGCTGTAGCTATTTTAGTCTCAGACTGTTTTGGCAACTGTTCCCAAGTGCTTAGGAATTGAGCAAAACACCCCAGCAAATGTGCAGAGACAGGAAAAGGAGGATGTGGTAGGGGGTCATGATGTCTACATATAGAAATTACAAAGGGGTGAGTTAGGTTGTAGCTGAGGAAGACTGGGGTGACCCACCAAGTTTTATGTGACTGGAGACTGCTCCTGGTGTGTGCTTTTTAGTGAACTGTAAGGAAGAAAATTTGGCCAGTGTTGGGGCTTCTTGTTCACCCTGACTTTCTAACCCTTTGAGACTTGCAGGCAGCCTGCTACTGGCCAGCAGTCCTTTAAAGACCCTTGAAATAGCTACGTAACTATGTTCTGCTGTACTAAGGAAACAGGATTAGAAGGGGAAAATTACTAAACTCTTCTAAGGAGATAGGAGAGGTGAATGTTTAAAATGGTTTGTAAGCGGGTGCAGTGGCGCAAGCCTGTAATTCCAGCACTTTGGGAGGCTGAGGTGAGAGGATTGCTTGAGCCCATGGGTTCAAGACCAGCCTGGGCAATTTGGCGAGACCTTGTCTCTAAAATAAATAAAAACTTAGCCAGGCATGATGGCATGTGTCTATAGTTTCAGCTACTTGGAAGGCTGGGGCGGAAGGATCGCCTGAGTCCAGCAGGTGGAGGCCATGGTGGCCATGAACAGGTTGCCGGTGCATTCCAGCCTGGGTGACAGAGTGAGACTCTGACTCAAAAAAATAAAATAAAACAAAATGGTTTATAAGAAAGTAAAAACTGGCTGGACGCTATGGCTCATGCCTATAATCCTAGCACTTTGGCAGGTGGAGGTAAGAGAATTGCCTGAGCCCAGTGGTTCAAGATCAGCTTGAGTAACTTGGCAAGAACATATCTCAACAATACATCAAAAAAATAAACTGGACGTGGTGGCACGGTGCCTATAGTTCCAGATTCTTGGAAGGCTGAGGCGGAAGGATTGTCCGAGCTCTAGTTTAGGTGACAGAGTGAGACTCTGACTCAAAAAAAAAAAAAAAAAGCAAGCAAAAACTGGCTCACCAGGAATTTCTGTTTAGATTAGTCATTCTCAATCTGGAGGTGATTTCCTGATTTCCCTCCTAGCTCACCCCCTGGGGACATTTGACAGTGTCTGGAGACATTTTTGGTTGTCACCACTGGGAATGGGGCAAGTGCTGCTTTTATTTAGTGGATAGATGCCAGGGAGGCTGCCCAGCATCCTACAGGGCACACAATTGTCCCAACAAAGATTTATCAGGCCCCAGTTGTCAGTGGTGTCGAGGCTGAGAAGCCCTGACTTAAGCAGTTGAGTGATATTTACTGATGTTTCTTTTGGTTGGCTGCAGGCACCGTGATGATGAGCTCTTCTGGCTCTGGACATTTTCACCCCTTCCATGGCACTGTATCCAACCTGCAGCTCTCAGCGCAGGGTGCTGTTGTCCCTGCCCTGCCTGCTCAGTCATCAATGATCACACCAGAGCTGTTTAGTCTCATGGCAACTCGGTCCTCTGTGGCTCAGCAAGTGGCTGCAGAGCCAATTTTGTGGGAAGGGTGGGACTTGTAGCACCAAGCTGCCTATGTACTTACTCCCAGGGGCACTGATTGGAGCATGTCCATGTCATATGCACAAGCTGTGTTTGCAGGAAGCGTAAGAGAGCAGTAGTCAGGGTGAATGAGGAAGGATGGAAACAGTCAAGGTTTGGGTTTTTTGTTGTTGCTGTTGTTGTTTGTTGAATGGTTTTAAAATAAGAGTTTAGCCTTCCAGACTCTAAACTGCACACTAATTTTGGAATATAATAACTGAGATGATCTGAGTAATTCTTTTTTTTTTTTTATTTGGAATCTCACTTTGTCACCCAGGCTGGAGTGCAATGGCACGCTCATGGCCACCCCAGTGTTGACCTGCTGGGCTCAGGCGATCCTTCCACCTCAGCCTGCCAAGTAGCTGGAACTACAGGTGTACGCTACCACACCCAGCTAATTTTTGATTTATTGTAGAGATGAGGTCTCACCAAGTTGCCCAGGCTGGTCTCAAACCCATGGGCTCAGGCAGTCCATTCACCTCGGCCTCCCAAAGTGCTGGGATTACAGGCTGAGCCACCGAACCCAGCCAATCTGAGTAATTCTTATTAATTAGAAAGTAATTTAGTTTTCTGGCTGGACTTGGTGACTCATCCCTGTAACCTTAGTGCTTTGAGAGGCCGAGATGGGAGGATTGCTTGAGCCCAGGAATTTGAGGCCAGCCTAGGCAACATAGTAAGACATTGTCTCTTAAAAAAAAAAAAGAGAGGCCGGGCTCGGTGGCTCAGCCTGTAATCCCGCGCCTTGGGAGGCTGAGGTGAGTGGATTGCCTGAGCCCGTGGGTTCAAGACCCGCCTGGGCAACTTGGCGAGCCCTCATCTCTACAATAAATCAAAAATTAGCCGGGTGT
>CAUYQG010051456.1:0-40209 GCA_963574415.1 Tarsius wallacei | reverse complement strand
TTATTTATTTTTACTTGAGGTCTCACTCTGTTACCCAAGCCGGAGTACAGTGGTCTGATCACGTCCATTATGGCTCAGGGCAGCCTCGACCTTCTGGGCTCAGGCAATCTTTCCACTTCAGGATCCGGTGAAGTAGGGACTAAAGGCCCACATACCTGCTCATTTTTCTTTCTTTTTTTGTAGATACTAGATTTCACTGTGTTGTCCAGGCTGGTGTTGAACTCCATGAGGCTCAAGCAATCTACCTGCCTCAGCCTCCCAAAGTGTTGGGATGACAGAGGGGAGCCTCTGTGCCCTACTTATTATTTTTTCTCATTTTCGCTTTTTACAGAGACAGGGTTTCGTTGTGTTGCCCAGGCTGGACTTGAGCTCCTAGCCTCAACGGTTCCTCTTGTCTCAGCCTCCCAAAGTGTTAGGATTACAGGCAGGAGCCACTGCACCTGGCCTCCAGTTTTGGCCTCTTCACCTGACCTAGAGTTGTTTAACACAGAGTCTGGGGAAGTATTCCTATTGTTAGTGCTCTGTGTGTGTGTGTGTGTGTGTGTGTGTGTGTGTGTGTATGTCTTCTGGTTCTGCTCTACCTGCACTGCCAATATAGGAACTGGTTTTATTGCAGGAACATAATCAAATTGAATATATTTGCTCAGAAAAATGTTCAACAGAAAACAATATGAATAGTCTCAGCCAGGCATCCTCCTTTGCACTAATCATTAGTGAGCAAAATGTCTTAAGCGGAAGCCACATTCAACCAACCACGTTTTTAAGCTCCCACTATGTAGCAGTAAACTAGATTTTGCAGATAAAGCCTAGAATAAGATATCTGTGGTTCCTGCTTCCATGGAGTTGGCAGGTTTTTGCAAGAACAATAATCACTCATTCCTTAAATATTTATTGAATCCTTGCTATGTGCCAGGTGCTCTTCTACACTTGGATACATCAGTGTACAAGAAAGATCCCTGAGTGACCTCAGTGGTTCACACCTGTAATCCCAGCTTCTCAGAGGCTGAGGCTGTGGGGGAAGGGGGAAAGGGGGATCGGTCTTGCACAACCTCAGGCAGTACCTAAGTCATGAGTGTGGTAATAGTAGATCCTGTCCACCAATAATGTCTCTGTAAAAATGCTTTTAAGAGACAAGGGTTCACTCTGTGACAGGCTGGGGTGCAGTGGTGTCATCATGGCTCACTGTTTCCTTGAACTCCTGGGTTCAAAGGATCCTCCCACCTTGGCCTCTGGAATAGCTGAAACTACAGGCAAGCCACCACAACAAGGAGAAATTCTTTTAGCATTAATGGGGGGAAAAAAACCCATCTATTCCTGCTTCCATATGATCTGTTCCTAGGATCCTGGGCAATTTTACAGTCTGTCTTAGGAAGGAGGATCAGTGGGATGCTGTGTCTAATATTTAGTAGGTCCTCACTAAATATTAGTTTCCTTTCTATCCCACAAAAGACTCAAAAAACCTCATGTTATTGTGGTTTGAGAAGTCAACCTTCATAAATCAGTCAGTTGCTTACTTTTGACCTCTGTGGTGGGTTTGGACTCCTGTTCCTTGGTAGTGGTGATGAGAGTGAGAATACAATCTTGACATAAAGGACTTGATTTCACATGTAGGTAAATTTAGTGCTGGAAAAATAAATTATACTGTTCAGCATTCTCAAAGGCTTAGGTAGGACTTTTATGTACTTGATTTATGTGATGAATGGGATAAACTGATCCAAACATTAGAAGGGACATGTAAGAAAAAAAAAAACCTACCATGGTTGAATTGTGGGAACATGATCTTAAACGCTTGTGAAAGGACATGAAGACTTGAGAGGCTATTGTTAACAATTGGAGAAAACCCAATATGTTCATCTGAGGGAAACAATGAACTTAATTGGAAAAATATCTGCTTCATGGATTGCCAAGAAAATAACTAATTCGAGGCTAAGCCATACAGTTAAACCAAATTTAAGATGTACAACAATATCATGTATTTGCACCTCCGTGCAAGTTAAATCTCACGACTGCCATAGAGTCTAAGGAACTTCATGCCACAGTGACATTGCTTTTCTGAATTCTTTAGCATCTTTCCATTCACCTAATATTCAGATTAGTTTGTGTTTTCTGGTTCAAGTATATCTTGTTTTTGCTTACACAGCCTCCCTTGTACCTTGCACCCCACTCCCAGTAAGCTTCTTGGTGGCCAAAATAGCTCTAAATCCTTTGGTGTACCCGGGCTTAATTCAATATGGATTGGGATAATCCAGTTCTCAGTATAGCAAAAATTTACGGTCTGAAAATTGATGATTCTTTTTATAACTTTTCATATTGAAGAACATATGGCAGGAAATGGATGCTTTTGATGAAGCCAACAGAAATTCTTGTCAATTTTTCTAACTTTTACATTTCATTTACACAGAGATGGCAAAGGGAGGTCGTCTTATCTTCTCCTCCTCCCTCCTAGATATCGCGGGAAAGGAACCTTCCTCCCGGCTAGGCGCGGGCAGTTCACGCCGGCCTCAGAGAGGAACTCAATGACCATAGAGCTGGCGGATTGCTGGGGTAGAGGGGACCGGAAGTTGTTTCCTCGCCCCCTACCTAGGGGCCAGATCAGGTCTCCGCGGTTCGGTTTGGTTCCTGCCGGTGTTACACTCTGTCGTTCAGCCGGAGGCCATCGGGAGGCCGTGTGAATTCCTCGGTCTCCTAGCAACAAGGAGCCGGGCCGCCCCGAGGGACTCGCAGCGCCGGCCCAGTTGCTCCGGCGCGAGCCGGAACCCAGGCCTGGGCCAAGGGGGAGTCGAAACCTGGAGCTTGGAAGCATAAGCCGGAAATGGCGGACGAGGCGTTGTTTTTGCTTCTCCATAACGAGATGGTGTCTGGAGTGTACAAGTCCGCGGAGCAGGGGGAGGTGGTGAGTGCTGCCACAAGCCCTTGGGGTCCTTTTACGATGACATTCTTTGCTTCCCCTCGTATTTCCTTCAGCCCTTGTTCCATCGACACCCGACGTGTGGCCAGACTTGTCCACCCCCTGGGATACCAAACCCTAGAACCTGTCGACCTTTGATTCTTCATCTTTAGTCCTTTTCTCTCATAGCTTTTGCTATTTGATTCATTTGTGTCTGCTTCCATACCTTGGCCTTGCACGCCACAGATTTTCTTACTTTTAGTGTTGTCTCTACCATGAATTACGGCAGGGTTGACTGCAGAGCTGGTCTGGGCACCCCTACTTAATTGTGCTGGCACCTCCAGCTCTTCTGAGCAGTCCACTGGACAGACCTGTCCCTCCTTCCCATGCCAGACCCTTAGTGCCACTCCCCACACCTCGAGGACTAATGAAGTTAGAGATCAAAGGAACGTTTGCAGGCGCTAGGATAATTTGGAAACAGTTTAAAGTAATTAATTGGGAAAGTGTTTATTTAGTGCCCGTATGTCAGAGTTAGTTCTAGGGCCTGGGGATGTAGTAGTGAATGAAACCGTGGCCTCTTCTTTGTGTAGGTTCCTTCTAATATTTGGGAATCATTATTCACTGATTTATTGTGGGCCTGACACTGTGCTAGACAAATAAGATAAAACTCCTTCCTTACAGTTCTTGGGGAATAGGAATTTAATGCATAGTTAAAATTAGGTATTGGTTGGTAATTAGGTGTAGAATCATGGAGTTGTAATGGATTTTAGAAATACAGTATTCCAAAGTCATGCTCAAGTCAGGAGCTCCTTCTGTAATGCTTTTTAATAAAGAGGGGTTGGGAGTGGGGGTAGGGAGAGCATCCTAGGCAAAGATAAGGGTACAGAGATGTGAGAGTGGTGGATTTAAATATGCTTAATTAAGCATTTCATTATGACTAGATTGAACGGGTGATAAGGAGAATTGAGAGCTGTAGTTAGAAAGAGCCTTGTATGATTGAAGAATTTGGATATTTTCAAGGGAGGATTTTTCAGGAGGGGAAGGATGTGGTTCATTTGCATTTTAGAAAAACAATCTAGTGTTTGTGCTAGAGAGGGAAAATACTTGTAGTGAGAACATCCATTATTGACTGGAATCACTGCAGGAGATGATGAAGATCTGAATTAAGATAGAGATAATGAGAAGAGAGAACAGGTTTGAGAGTCAGGAGGTGGATTTTATAGAAGCCTTGGTTAAGAATGGGAGTAGGAGGCGGGCTCAGTGGCTCAGCCGTAATCCTCTCGCCCTTGGGAGGCTGAGGTGAGTGGATTGCCTGAGCCCGTGGGTTCGAGACCCGCCTGGGCAACTTGGCGAGACCTCATCTCTACAATAAATCAAAAAAATTGCCGGGTGTGGTAGTGCGCTGCTTGGAAGGCTGAGGCGGAAGGATCACGGAGCCCAGCAGGTCAAGGCTGCAGTGACCGGGAGCGGCCACTGCACTCCAGTCTGGGTGACAGAGTGAGACTTCAACTCAAAAAAAAAAAAAAAAAAAAGAAAAGAAATCTAATTCTTTTCTTCAATACAGAGGAGCATCTAACCCAAAAAGGAGCCGAAAAATGAAACTTCTGTGGGAGTGATCAATACAAAGTCTATATGCAGCATAACAGGCAATGCTGGTAGAGAATAGTTCATTAAATAACTAGTATGATATTATAAAGACAAATTTCCACTTAGAAAAAAATCTTGAAACAAGAAGAAGCCTAATAAACATTATGAACCTATAGATAGCAATAGTCAGCAATCAAGGACCATGGGTATTCAGCTGAATCTCATAAAACTTACAGAGTAACAGTACTTCAGATTTCAACTTAAAAAGCATCAGAGAAGCCTTGGAATTAACAATCAAAACGGAACAAGAAAACAATGGTATTAACATTAAAGAAATTATTTTATGAATGTTTTCAGTATTATTCCCTAGGGAGATACATTGTAACATGCCACATATTTACCATGCCTTATATCATATTACGTCATTCATAATAGCCACAGCCAAAATAATAGCATATATAGAAATTGCTGGAGAGTTCAGCTTAATTTCTATTATTATTCTTGCTTAAATATCGTCATGCTACCTTGAAGGACCCTAAAGTCGTTCTTTGAAACTCTACAAAGAAAATAACAAAGGAATTCCATGTTCTTCCATGACACTAAGTAAGATTAATCAAAGGATTTACTGAATACGTAATGTTCCAAGGAAAACTAGGCCTAAAAGTTCTGCCCAAAACTCTGAGCAAGCAGAGCAGAACCCAAAAAAAAAAAAAAAAAATTTTCATGGAAGCTATTCACAAAATGACTCCATCAAGAGTTCTTAAATGATCAACCTTTACCATCTGGAACCAATTGCCCTGTGATGCAGAAAAAGATGTTCTAACAAATTACTTTGTGAGCAAGTGGTCAAGAAGACCAACTCCTGAAACAGGTAGAGCCCTACACAGAAATGAGAAAAGGGAAGGAAGATCAAGACAGTAGATTGGTCTTAGCCGGAAATGAAATGAAAAAAGCTAGCCCACACATGAGCTATCTAAACTGTGGCAGATTGAGCATTATCACCACACTAACTCTTGGGTTTCTGATACATGAGTGAAAGATAAGCACATTATTTTTTCTTTATTTTATTTTGCTTTTATTTTTATTTTATTTTGAAGATGTGGGGTACAGTTCAGGATTAGGTAGATAAGTGGTCATCATATAGGTAAAGTTTGGGTCTCTCTTTGGACCCCACTTTGCCTGGTTTGATAAGCACATTATTACTGTGAATAATCCCATTAGAATACATATTCCATCAGGGTGCAGCTTCATTTATTTTGTGCCATGCACAAAGGAGATCCTCAGCTGTTTATTACGTGGGGTAGGAAGGAGGAAGGAGGGAAGAAGGGAGTGGGGGAAGAAAAGGAGGGCGGGAGGAGGGTTGTTTTCCTTTGAACTGTACCTCTGGTTTGGAAGCCTCTCCTGTCACTCTTTAGGTTGCCATCAGCCACATCTAAAGGTCTTCAGACTCAAGCACCTTGATTTGGACAGATGCTGTGGCAACTCACCTCATGCAGGCTAGATGTGGATGTGTGAGAAAAGGAGAATGCAGACTGTGGGTGTCCACAGTAGGGACATGGGAGTCACTTCTGATCCCAGCTAAAGTCCAATTTGATCCCTACAATGTGAATAATTAGAATTTTTACAAATTGTACTTTATCTTCTTTTTTAAAAAATTGAGTCTAGTCTGCAAGGGCAACTAATCTTAAACAGAGTTATAAACTAAACTATGGAACTTGCCTTCTGCCCTTTGTCCAAACTGGATGGAAAAATCAGAGAACCAGAGAGCATTCTGTTCTTCTTTCTTTATTTTAAAAAAAAGTTAAATGGAAAGTTTTTAAAGGGCAATACTTTAACATAAATGTACATATATATAAAGAAAAGCATATAACAATTTTGCACCTATTGAAATGATCAGTAGATTTTTCTTCTTTATTTTGTTAATAAGGTGAATCGCACTGATTTGTTTAAAGTATTAAATGAAACTTATATTTCTAGAATTTCTTACATTTTCACTTTTTTAAAATTATGTGAAAGCTTTATACATGCTGTGGGATTTAATTTGCTGATATTTTATTGAGGATTTGGTCTCTATGTTCATGAGCGGTATTGGTCTGCAATTTTCTTTTCTTTTTCTTTTTCTTTTTGTTTTATTTTTAGTAATAGCTTTGACAGATTTTGGCTTCCAGACCATGTTGGCCTCCTAAGGCATATTAGGACACATTCCCTTCTCTATTTTCCAAAAGTGTTTATGTAAAATTGGCATTTCTTCCTTAAATATTTGCTAAAATTCACCACCGAAACAATCTGTGCCTGGATTTTTGGTTAGGGACAAACACCAGTTTTGATATTACACTTTATTCTGTCCCAGCTTACCTGAAAGAATAACACTTTCAAAACCTTGAAGCTGCTATTAGTCAATGGAGAGAAATTGTGACCATGAACAATAGCTGATGAATTACCAAAATCAAAAATTGACATGATGTTCATTGAAAAATACTCAGTTTTTAAATTTTGGATGAAAGGTGACTTGGCTGTCCCAGAAGAGTAGAAACCTGGTTAGGCAATCCATCCCCTCGCCAGCAAGTCCAGCCTTGCACATCAACACTCTTCAAGGCTTTCCAGAGCACACTCAGGGTAATCTGTCTTTTCTGTCTCTGGCACTCATGACTATTGCCCATGCTCCTATTTTCTAGCAACAACAAAACATTGCTGAACTTGCCAAGGCACTGAAATTGGGTCAGGGAAATAAAAACTGTCAAGAGTAGGCAGACGTGGGTTATCACAGATGGACACAATGTTTGTTTTAATCTCCCCATTCCCAAATCCAAGTTAGATTTTCAGGACTCTATGTCACTCGTGTGCATAGTTAACGTAGGGAGATGATTCCACATACACACAATTTTGAATTGTCCTTTGGTATTTTTCCATTCTCCACTATAAGTCTCAAAAAAAAAATACATTTGTTTCACCTAAAGAACGATAAAAATGTCTCAGTTTAAATGTATTGAAAACCATTCACACATGTTCCTGTCAAAAAATAAGTCATGGCCATAAGGTTGAAATATAACAAATTAACTAAAACATATTCATTTGCCCTCTCGACTGCATACTTCTTCCAGTGAGTTTATGTTTTCAGTTTATGTGAGGGATGCTTCTCTTGGAACTGCCTTCAGCAGTAGTGCCATCCTCCTGTTGGTCCTCAGTAGAGCAATGCCGTTTCCTGTGGACAGATGAGGGTCGAGAGTGACCGTGCTAGGTACATTCCATTTTCCTCCCAGGTTACTCTCCATGCTTCTTCTCTCTACTCTGTGTCCCAGGAGTCTGGCCTATAGCACACTCCCTGGTTCTCTGGTTTTCCATCCAGTTTGGACAAAGGGAAGCACCATCAGTTCACATTCCAAGAGCAGCTGCCTCCTTCTATCCCACCTAAGCCTAAGAAAAGTAAGAGTTTCCCCATCCCTTGCTTGTCTCCTATTATTCTTTTCACACCTTTTGTAAATAGACACTTTATTAAAGGCTCCTCAATGAAACACGCACACACAAACACACGCATGCAAACACACACGCATGAGTAATGTTTCTTGCTTGAACCCTAACTAATAAAGGAGTCGTCTAAAGAACGGGGTGAATAATTAAACTGGGTAACATGTCTTTCCCTATGAAAGATAAACTATACAATATCAGAAATAATTTTTTGGCATTGCCTATTCATTGGCTCTGAAATTCTTTCCAAAAGAAAATTTCTAAAAGTGCTTAGAGCAGAGACAATAACAACCAAACATCTAGTCTCCATAGGTGACTACTTTGATGAAAGCAACATTCACTTAGTTAAGGTTCTGAATGTGTGTGGTTTTTAATGTCTCATGATAATATTATTGCATTTTATGATACCGATTTATCACTTCCCATAAGAAAATAGGGACCTTGGAAATTTTGAATGTATAATCAAATATCTGAACCACACAGGTTCAGATAAGAAAAGCAAGAAATTACTTATTATATTACTAAAAAGAGAGAGAGAGAAAGAGGGAGAGGAAGGGAGGGGGAGAGAGAGAGAGAGGGAGAGAGAAAGAGACTAATTGATTTGAGGAGATATTTGACATTATGGGATCCTGGGAAAGAAATAAGATTGTTTCCAAAAAACATATTTCATTAAGTAAATACATATAAAATTATTTTCACGTTGTGAGGAACAAGTTGTCTATGATTTTAGTCATAAAATATGCATGTGCTTGAAGAATCATTTATTTCTTTAGACTCTCCAAGAATCGGTTTTCTTCTTTAGAATATTAATGTTTGAGACAAAAACTTGAAACCTGACCTGGTGGCTAGTTCTCTACTTAGAGTCAGTTAATTTTATAAAGCTGGTGTTAAGATATTCTCTTCCTTTTCTGTGTACATTATGTACTATATTAAGTTATTACTAAGGCTTAAAAATACATGATGAATAGTTTGAATGTTCCAAAAGTTTTTAATTTAGATTTGCACAATCATAGAAATTAGAGATGGAAAAACTAGGATTCCTTTCCTTAATATGAACCATAGTCCTTGGTCCAGACTTGGTTCTCCTTTTCTGATTAATGAAGCCAATAGGAGGGAAAATAAGTCCTCTAGGCGATTGCTCCCATTATTTCAAGATTTCTGGACCAGCATTATCTCTTTAACGGAGCATCATTACCTCAGAAATTTACCCCTAATAAGTCAGGTCTCTTGGCATTACACTTTAAATTTATTGGTTGAAAGAGGCTGTGTCTTGGTCAACTGCAATATATTTGAATAAAAGATGTTATCACTGCAATTAGCTATAATAGCAAGATTGGCCTAGAAAGACAGACATAGGATTTCCCAGTCCTCTCTGTTTGGGACCATGGAAACAATAAAATCTGACCTTTTAGTTATATTTAATTCATATGATGAAATATCTGCACATATAGAATACTATAGAATCTGGAAATTCTCAAAATTTTGCTTCCTTCTCTAAGGAAAATCATCTGTAAATCATCTCATTGCTAACCTCATTTCACACGTGAGTAAACTCAACCAAAAGAGTGATGCATCATTATCCATTTTAAACTTTCTTCTAATATTTACCAATAAGCTATGGCATACTGTACTTTTGAGCATAAGATTTGAAAAAATATATAATCCATTTCCTAGGAAATGTTTGGCCTACCAAATATTTTTAAAACAAGTTTAAAATTCTGCCAATATATTCTATCTATTTCAAATCAGGGTTATTTCAAAACTAAACTCATTGATGAAGCTCCCCTATTCCAATGTAAATAAAATAAGAACAATTCAAGACCAATTTGGCCCTTATCATGTGCTGCTAGCTACTTATATATTCTCATACGTCTCTCTTATTCTCCCAGCCAGATTTTAAGTTTTTTCTTCTTTCCTTCTTCCAATATACTTTGCTCTCTAGATGATTCCATGCAATTAACTAGACTGATAGTAGTTGTTGCAGCCTAGAATCCACAGCTCTTTATTCCAATTCATTAAATCATAATGCCAACACTGGTTTGGAAATAAGTAAATTAGTATTTATTTTACTTTAAAAATACACAGAGGAATGAGATAATTGATCTTATCAGAAAGAAGACAATATTTAACTAATGAAAATATAGCAGAGAATAAAGGTAAACACATAATTTGAACATTGACATAGGAAAAACTTGAGTGGACGCCAAACATCCTCTTTGATTGGTCAGAATTGTCCTGTTGCATGTTCAGCCTAAGACTAACACTGAAGATCAACCAGTACAATAAAACAGGTAAATCCTTACACTTCAACTTACCTTGTAAACTAACACGCACATAGTATTTTCTCTTTAGGTCTAGAAAAACGCATAAGATTGGTTCTAAAGAAATAGACTTATTGTTAACCATAAATGTCTCCTGTATTACATATAGCTCATTTGACATTTATTTTTCTGCTTCTTTGTTTAAATAAACAGTGGTCTCCATCATAAGAACTTCAGTTGGTCTGAAATAGTAATTCATTAAACCTAAAAATGTTTCCCTCTTATTAATTGTCTGACTTCCCTTGGAAAGAATTTTTAACCAATAGGAAAAAATTAAAGTTTACCCTGGAGAACATTTTCTTAAGCCCATTTGGCCAGGTCAGTGTGTTTGGAATTTGGCAGTGCCTATAAGTTTTCATTTCACTTCACTTTGAAATTTTGCTGAGTGAATAGAACTAACTAAAGGAATCAGAGATTGATTGATTATAGACATTTTTCAAATATTACCTTAAATATGAAAGAAAAGAGAGTGAGAGTAAGTTGACAGACAAGTGACCCCTTCATCAGATTAAGCAGAATGTTAGAAAGATGGGTCCTGGTAAAGCAAACAGGATGAAAAGAGAGCCCCAAAACAAATATTTTATTTCTCATGGTTATAACTGCTATTTATTTCCTGTAGAACATAGTCAATATTTAGATGGACTTTACTAAACAGATATTTAGTAACAAAAGTGTAAATCAGGATTAAAAGAGTGAGATGAGAAGTTTGAAGGATATACAGAAATTATTCCATGTTCTGACTAAAAATAAATATGATTTTTGCATTACCTGAGATGTGAGACTATGTCTTCTCTCAATAAACATCTTCATTTTCAAGGTTGGTTTCTCAAGGGAGTTGTGAACCTCATAATTTTCCACAAACTGAATGCCTAAGAACAATGTGACACATTGGAGAAAGAAGGTCAACCATATAGTAGTGTCAAGAATCACATAGAGATAGATGAAATCACTGTTCCAACATGTAGAATATTCTGGTAAGAAAAGACTTTAGAAGAATGATCCATTTTAATTTGAATTCCCCTCTAGACATCTTTGGAGCAAGTGCTGTTTGATTCTGGGGAAGGGGCTTCCTGATACAAATCAAGGCTGGTCAGAGGAATTAACCTCCAAATAAGTCTGACACACCTATAGTGTCAGAGACCACAACAAGCGGCAAAAGAACCTCCAAGTTCTCTTCAGTTTTCCCCTCAATCACAGACAAGAAAAGCAAAACTCAGACACAAAAGTAAAGGATAAGTATCATTTCCAAGGAAATTTTCTGCAGGCATATTTATATACTGATAGAGGGTGCATAGTAAGAATTTGCCATTCTGAGGCAACCAGTCTTAGCATAGCTTAAAAATTCAACCCAACTTAGCTCAAAAGACCCTTTTAGAGCCCTTAGTATGTGGTAAACTCTGTAGCGTACTCCAAGGCTCAGGGAGGGTGGGAAATAAAAACAAGAGCAACAGAAAAGGCAGTTTGCTCCAGAAAATGGAGACAGAATCAAACAAAACATAACCTGCGAGGTTTCAATCTTCCAAGATAAGATCGTCACAAAGAGTGCAATGTTTTTGGATTGAATAATTAGCTCAGAAATTCTTATTCTACCTTTTGATCAGGACCCCAGGACCCAGACCCCAGCAATGATCTTCTGGCGCTCACTGAACATGGTAGTCCTCTCAAGTGGGCTAACAACACCAAAAACAGCCTTCTCATAGCTGTGCCTGGAAACAACTTGTGAACAAACAGGGATAATTTAAATTTGTGACAGACAAAAGGGGGCATGAAATCAGCAATACTCTCTTAAAAGTAATTGTAACCCTGGACTTGGGTATTTGGCAACGTAACTCGTGACATTGGTTTGTTAAATGAATTCAATGTGTCTCAGATACGAGTGTAGCGACATGAATGAAAATAATAAGCAAGAGGTGGGGATAGAGAGGGATGTCTCCTGCAAACTTGAAAAAGAGCTATTAGGATACCATAAAGTCTTTGATTTGTTGGATTTTCTCTATGTCATAGGAGTTAGGTATCCTGACTTTGTGGAACTTCCTACTGAGTATTTCTTCATGGGTATACTTCCAGCATCTAAACCACAGCATGTCCAAAACCAGATCCATTGTTTTTTAAATTCCAATATAGAGTGATGTAATTCAGTTTTGTTCAAGAGTCTCTAGAGAGGAGAACTAACTACATTGTGGCAAGAAAGCTTCACAAAATAGCCAGACCTCTGGTCACATGTTGAAAGTGAGCCGGAGTTCACAAAGGGAAAGGGAACAGGAAGAGCATTGCAGGCAAAGAGTAGAGCACATGGAAAGGCAGGCAGGCAGGAGGACATGAGATGCTTTAAGAACTTCAAAGAATGTGGTTGGCATAAGGGGGCTTATAGGACATGCAGCAGGAGAAGAACCAGAGATCAGATTATAAAACGTCCTTACTAAATTTAAATTATATCTAGTAGTCAATAGGGAGTTATGGAAAAATTCAAAGAAGGACAGTGACATGATGTACTTGTGTTTCCAATAGAGCCCTCTGGGAGCAGTGTGTGCAGTAGATGGGAGGCATTCAGTAAAGACTGGAGTAGAGCCATGGCAATGACACCTGACAGACATGGGCAGTGGGAGAGTACACAAGGGTAGACTCCATGGGACTGCATAAGACAGCAGACGAGCGGGGGGAAAGAGGAGGGAGGAACTAAGGCTAGCTCTGAAAATTCAAGCTTGTGTGATCAATTGAGCAACAATCCAAATAGCCAAGATCTCAAGCAGAGGGGAAGAAGGAGCAGGCTTTGGGGTGGGGTGGGAGACAGTAAGGACTCTTTTGGACATGTTGAAGTCCCAGTGGTTTTTTTGTTTTGTTTTGTTTTTTGTGAAAATGTCACCAGACAGGAGAATACTGGAGAGACAAATCTGGAACCCAGAAGAAAGGTCTTGCCAGAGGTTAGGACTTGGTAGTCATAGGCCTGGCTGTGGTCATCCATAGGAATAATGAGTGCTTCTAAGTAAGGCTGAAGGAAGAAGGCTGAGAACAGAACTCTGGGGGCAAAAATAGACATGAAGCAGTGTCCTTGGGACAAGTCTGTATGAAGACCCACCTCTTTACCCATAAGAAGCTAGCCTAATCAGAGTCCCAAGCCTAATCAGTGTCCCAAGAGAGGGACCCCAGTCTTTGTGAAGTTCTGGGATTAGGAGAATGTAGCCTGGGTCTGCTGTTAGGAGTCTTTCAGCAACACAACTATAAGGAATGAAGGATGCACTTGAAAGAACACCTTCTATGCAAGGCTGTGTATGGGCTACCAACATAGCCACACCACTAACAGAGTGGAAAGTGCTCTATGTGGAACAAGAAGTAAAGGCTAAAAATGAATGGGCGAGATTATAGTATGTGGTGATGTGTGCAAGCTTATGTATTCAGCCAATCCTCATTATTCACAAATCCTCTATTTACAGATTTACCCACTAAAATGTGTTCATAACCCCAACATCAATACTCACCACACTTTTGTGGTCATGCATGGATATGTGTGGGGTGTTGAAAAAATTTGAGTCCCTGACATGCATGTTGCCAGTTGAGCAGAACATGCCACTGAGCTGCCTTCTTGTTTCAGCACTCATACTATACACAAGTATCCTTTTCACAGTCCACTTAGTGCCAAGAGCGCCACATGTTTTGCCTTCTGCTGGTGATTTGGCTGTTTGAGATGACCCCCAGACACAGTGCTTCGGTTGTCCAGTGTTCCTAAGCACAAAAGTACTGTGATGTGCCTTAGGCATACAGAGAAAAGGCATGTTAGATCAGCCTCGTTCAGGTAGGAGTTACAATGCTATGGATCATAAGTTCAATGATTATGAATCAACAATATATATTAAACAAGATGTCTTCTAACAGAGATATAAACAAGGTTATGTATTAATCATTTGATGAAGATGTTGTGACCAGAGCCTCACAGGAACCTAGCCCTGTGTTTCCTCTAGAAGCAGTGGTTCAGTGTTTGTGGCTTTTCAAACTTTATAGAATGTAACTATGGCAAATACCGAGAAGGCAGTGTAGGTAGAAGGCAGAGCCCTATCAGTCCTAAATCAAATTCCTAGTTTACTCAAAATGGTTCATTATACCAGTACAGAAGCTTGGGGAAGAGAAAGGGTGGAGTTTTTATTTGGTTTCTCAGACCAAAAACAAAAAATGAAAAAATGTCTCTTTGAGCCACCTGATCCCTGATTTCAGTCCCATGAACTGAAGGTGGAAAAGTACATAATGAGTCCAAGGTCTTAGTATGTCATGCACTTGCTCTGTGACTTTGCACATGCATTTGGCCTCTCTGAATCCTCATGCCTCACCTACGAAATGAGGCAAAGACACCATGTGACAGTCTATGATTCCGCAACCAGTCCCAACTTGTCCCAAGAGACAGTTTGCCATCAATTATGATTCAGGATGAATGAAGAAGTATTTTCCAGATGTGCATCTCATGTGTTTTTCCATGGCAGCACGAGGACAGATTCATTAGATTATTGACTAAAGGATTCTGGGACTCTTATCTAGTTTTAACTTCAATGACAAAAATAAACTCAAAGGAAAACTGTAAAACTGACAAAGTAAAATATCTTCAATTATTTCAGACTTAATGGAATTAAAAATAGAAACAGCACAAAGAGTGTCTAATTGTCCATTGTTTAAAGCAAATGACTAGAGTGATGGAAGCTGGACCAAACGATGTGTATGCCAGGCTGCTCCGAGTCCCCGGATTCTGTCTTTGAGATCTCTCCAGAGGACCCCAGTGTATCTCACCAACAATTGCGTGCTCCATTAAGTACTTGGCAAGGGACACATGGACATGTGTAACCCAGACATTTCTGTGGAAGGTTAGTCCTCCCAGATGGAATCCTCATCTTAAGAATGTGTACGGGATTAAGATATAATCCATTGTTTCAAAGAATACAATGATGCATGAAATAAAATGCTCAAGTTTAGTTTTCCTCCAAAGGATTCTTTAACTATACAGGATACATTAATAAACAGAATCTTGTTTGTTAAAAGGTATCTCTCTTCCATCTAAATTCCCAGAATGTAACTCTAGGTGGTAATAGAAAATGTTGAAAAGATTAAACACATACATACACAAAAATCACCTTGCTTTAGCCAATGAGAAAATTGCCATAGCTACATGTAGGCCCATGCCTAACATCTGTGGAGGTCTAGCCACCTTCCCTTCCCCCATCTCCATCCTATACCCAGAGGCGGTTTTGTGTGCATGGGTGAACACACTAGCACACAGCGACTGCACAGTCAACACTCAAGAAGACAGACCTACAGAAGAAACAATTGCAGGCTCTGGTCATGGGCTCAGGTCCCCTGGGTCAGGGAATTTGAGTGTCTAGATCATCAGGGTGTGATCTGGAAGTAGATGTGGGCTCCAGGCTCTTCACCCTATGGGGAGGGACATGTCTGACCTGTAACTCACCGAAGATGCCATTTTATTGTTCCTCCACATATGATGATGCACATGTCTTTTCATGGATTTCTTAAACACCCTTCCAACTCTAAATGTCTCAGCACATCAAAATCTCTCCCTCCTGGAGGATTTAAAACATAACAGTATGTTGCAAGGTCTGAAATACACCTGTAAATTTATGGAAACACACACTGGACTGGACACTTGGACTAAGAGTAAAGTCTCTCCTATAGAGAAGCAGCTAACAACCTAAAACAAAATGATTGTTTCACTGAGAAACAACTGGATATTCTTACTCACGTTTATGAAATACAGATAAGCATAACTACTGCTCTGTCTCCATGTAATGGACTTCTCTAGAAATACCATGAAAGCTCATGACCCTTGACTGTCTTTGGCACCTGGCTCAGTGCCTGGCATCTAGTGGATGACCAACAAATATTTGTTCAATAAATCAATTTAATGCACTCTTAATCTGCAGAACTTCAGTGCTTTTGCTCTAAACAGTTGGTTTAATTTCAAAACCCACATAATAAAATAGACCTGCGTTCCCTAGCCCATGTCTTCTGTGATTGCAAATGTTTTTAATCTTAGAAAATGCATGTAGCCACATGGTGTGACATTGTTTACTCAGCTATTCTTCATTATGAGGACCTAATTTACTTATACAGTGCTCTTCAAAAGGTTGTGTGAGCTTTCAGCTTTGGGCTTCAGGCAACAGACTGAGCTCTGGCAGCAGCAGCTGTGAGGAGACAGACATTAGCCAGAAGGACCCGGGAGGATGAGGAGACCCTGTCACCACCCTTCCTTCAGAGCATCTTCATGACGCAGCATCTGTTGGAGACAACTAAGATCTGCAGCCTTTCAAGATTGTTGACTTAGCTCTTGTCATCTTTTCTTCCCCAAACTTCAAGGCACGCAGACACACCAAGCCAAGCAACTGTTGAAGCAGACACAAGAAGAATTTCAGACCCGTTAGGAGCTGGGGAACAGCGGAAAGGTAGGATCAGCTTTGTTGCTTTGCCCAAGATAAAAGGTATTAAAAGCACTTCAATATTTTTCGATTAATACTTACAGCCCTAGCCGGGCTTGGTGGCTCAGCCTGTAATCCCGCGCTTTGGGAGGCTGAGGTGAGTGGATTGCCTGAGCCCGCGGGTTTGAGACCCGCCTGGGCAACTTGGCGAAACCTCATCTCTACAATAAATCAAAAAATCAGCCGGGCATGGTAGCACATGCCTGTAGTTCCAGCTACTTGGAAGGCTGAGGTGGAAGGATCGCCGGAGCCCAGCAGGTCGAGGCTGCAGTGACTGGGAGCGGCCACTGCACTCCAGTCTGGGCGACAGAGTGAGACTCCAACTCAAAAAAAAAAAAAAATACTTACAGCCCTATAACCAAAGTAAATATTCAAATAAAAAATTTTGTGTTATTATTAATTTTAGAGGCAGGGCCTCATCCAGGCTGGAGTGCAGTGGAGTGATTATAGCTCACTGCGGCCTCACAAAGCTATACATACATACATACATACATACATACACCCAGGACTGGTGGTCAGTCCAGATGTGCCAACATAGCCAACCTGGACTAATGTTGGTAAATAGTGTCTTCCTGCTGCACTGGCCCTTCTTCTGCGGTCCCTCGGCCATTCCTGCCATCCAGCCACGGAAGGGTTACAATAGGTCAGTGTCCCTGATATATAGGTCATTCAATTTTTTAAGATATCATCACTGAATATGAGCCTATTTTTTAACTTATATACTTTGGTGTGTGTACTTGATGTATGTGTGTGAGAGAAACACCAAAATGCATAGCAGTGATAATATTGAGTCAGAATTGTGAGTGCTTTTTATTTTCTTCTTTATGCTTTTAGGGTTTCCACAGTTTTCTACACTAAGCATGTACTAACTCTGTGGCCAGAGAAAAAAAGAGCAAGAATGTTATTTGCGGGAAGAGAGAAAATAAAGAATCTCATTATTCACTCACACAAATTTGTTCCTGGTAGCAATTTACTAAATCTGATATACCCTGAATTCAATAAATATATCTTGGATACCTAATATATCTTGAGTACCCTACTATGGGTACCCACTACTTGGGTAACCTATTGGTTACCACATCTGCTCAGCACAAGAAAGGGTGGCTACAGTATCAGTGGAGCCTCTGGATCCCTAGAGGGTGGGGTGCCACATCAGCTGTGATGCCTACAGGTGCAATTGATCTATGCTGGAGGCCCGGAGGCCCCAGAGGGGTGGGGTGGGGTGTTGCTCCAATGTGCAGGAGACCTGAGGTTTTTTTCCCCTTCTCAGTGCAGCCATCCCAGGTTTCTGCGCTCTACATGATTTCTGCTGTTTATTTGCTATGAACATAGTATAGAGAATAACAAGTAATATAAAACATGACCTCTGACAAAGAGTTCACAATCTAGTTGTAAAACACACACACACACACACACACACACACATCACCCTTTCACAATGAGCAAAGGCTCAGATGTCATCATCCCAAGGAGGCTTATCCTGGCCATCCTGTTTAATACTGCAACCCCACCTCTACCCCAGCACACAAACTTCTCTGTACCTGTCTCTAATCTTTCCTCCTCCACACCACATAGCACCTTCTTAAAGAGCTCTGGAATGGTGGTGCTAGGCAATGCATTTACAATGCCCATTGATGATATAGGATGTCAGGGGAGGAGAAAGAAACAGGGACCTAGATGGTTCCAAAAAAGTGCCATGGAGGAAATGGAACAAAGGGTTGAGAAGGAAGGAGCGTGTCAGACTTAAAAGAATTAATTTACCTAATCCACAAGTATCTAATGCTTGGGAATAAATAACATGCCTCAAACAGCAAGGCGGGTTTTTCAAATGGAAGGGTCCTTCAGTCATCAGACCACTTCACTTGTCACTATGATTTCAGGTATAAAGAAATTTAATTTTTTAATTCCAGTGGTGGTATGCTACAGTTCTCTAACCAACATGCACTCAGGTTCTACATGTGTTACATCTGTGATTCAGGACAAGTTATTAGCACTTTTTTTTTTTTTTTTGGTAACGATGTAGGGTAAAATTCAGGGTTAGGTATACAAACGTTGATTATGCAGGTACCTTGTCGATGAGGTGTGCCCCTCCCTCTCCTAGCAGTTTCCATCAACTGCCAATCCCACCCCACTCCCCTGACAGTTTTCCACTACTACCAATCCCTTTCTTATAGTATTATAATTGTTCAAGGAGTTTCCCCATGTATTAAAGAGGTTAATAGCAGAGTCCACCGTAAGGGACTGAATGAAAAGATGATCATAGACAACTTCACCAGTGCCTGGAAGGGAGTGAGTGTCTGATCTGATGAATGGGGCTGTGGTCAGAGGGGAGGAGCACAGACCTGATGTTGATCAAAGGCAGCCCTGCCTGCTAGGCCCCTCTATCCCCCTGCTGTCTCAGTCTGTTCCCAGACACCTGCCTCTTCTCAGTCCTTCTGTGAGCAAAGCTGGAACGGCACACCATGCAGAGACATTCCCAACATCTGCTGCTGTATAAGACATGCATCTTTACTACCTCCCACCCCTTTCCCTCCTGGGGGATCCTTCCTTTGTTTTGCCAGTCCCTATAATGTCACTGTGCATGTTTGACAGATGCTAGCAAAACAAGCAATGAAAATTGAGTGAACTTACATGTTCAGTGAGTGAAAATATCCTCAGTGTCCTAGGGCCGTGAAGATATTCGACTGCAAACAGCTCTTCTTTCCTCCTACCCCCAGGTTTTCAGAATATCCCTGGAACTGCTCAATTTGTAGAGAGAATACTCAAAGTAACAATGTTCTTCAGAGTAGTCATTTTTTCTCATGAAAGGTGGGGAGAAGTCTCCTTAATTAAGCATCAGGGTATGAGAGGTGCGTCTGGAGTTAAGGGAAATTAAGATGCTCTTATAAAACAGTTTTAAGAAGGTCACACAGGCAACTTCTGAAAGAACTAGAAACTGACCTTCCATATGACCCAGTAATCCCCCTATTGAGAATATACCTGGAGGAACTCAAATCATTATACAAAATAGATACTTGCACACACATGATTATTGCAGCACTAATCACAATAGCAAAAACATGGAACCAACCATGCTGCCCAGTGAAACTGGACTGGATTTTTTAAATGTGGTACATATACACAATGGAATATTACACAGCCATAGAGAAGGACAAACATATGGACTTTGCAGCAACTTGGATGGATTTAGAATCTATCATACTGAGAGATCTATTGCAGAAACAAAGAACAGAGTACCATATGTTCTCACTCATAAGCAGACCTTGAACAATTATCATAATACTATAAGAAAGGGATTGGCAGTAGTGGGAAACTGCCAGGGGAGGGGGATGGGATTGGAAGTACTGAGCAACTGCCAGAGGAGGGAGTACACCTCATCAACAAGGGTACCTGCATAATGAACATGTGTATACCTAACCCTGAATTGCATCCCACATCTTTAAAATTAAAAATACATTTTTTAAAAAAGGCCACACAGAAGGAGGTAGCAGGCCACCACCAGTTAGATAAAAACCATATTCTGGCATACTTTTGGTTTTCCTGTTCACTATTGCCTTCCATATATCTTTCACACTAGCCACACAGAGCTATCTGCTATGTTCGTCCAGCGTCACATTACCCCACCTGCTTGCTTGGCTCATGCAGTTCCTCAGCCTGAAATGTCCTCTTCCCATTCTGTTCCCTGAGTTTAAATCCCGACTATCCCCAAAGCACAGGCCCTTTCCTTGACTATCACTAGTTCCAAGTAGCTCAGTCCCTTGAATCATGATTTGAAACGCTATTCCAGTAAATTTACTGCCCCCCTACCTTTGGATCAGATGATCATACTCAACTCAATCCCATCTAGTTTTGAGGAAATATGCCAATTGGACAGCATTCTCAGGGGGAAGCACTTAACACACGAACAACTGACAAAATGAGAGAGAAAGAGAGAATCCACTTTTAAGATGGTACAAAAGTGTCATGTTTTGAACATGTCAAGTTAGGACATGTCTCAACCACACTCAGATCTCTGCTCAAAAACTTTAAAAGTATTCTACCAGATGGAGGCAGGGTGTGACTGCACAGGGACAACACAAGGGAGTGTTTAGGGGCGATGAAACTGTTCTGTAACCTGATCATGATGATGTCAACACAAACCCATAAAGGTGTTCAAATTCATATAACTGATGCAAAAAGAATGAAAAGGTCCATTTTACTACATGATATTTTTACATTGTTTAAGTGTTTATTAGCAGAGATGTGAATTCTACATTCATGATTAGTCATTATTTTTCTGAAAATAGCATCAGCCAGGGTCTAATTGATGACTTACCTTTTGTATTCACCCCACTCCAAAGAGATAAATAGGATTGGTTGTATGTTGGGGAGGAAGGAGAGTGGGCTGGGAAAAAGAAAATGTTTTATGACAAACAATACTGTACAGTTTGAAAACGTGGGCCTTTCATATATGTAGCACCAGACTTAATTTGCAATTTCCTTTCTCACATACCTTAAAACAAGACCTTAATACAAATATAACATACAGATTTTATATATAGCTTTTCTTCACCTGACCCAGATTCTTAAATTTATTTTCATTCATTATTTCTTATCTAATTAGTTTAGTTATTTTAGCTAAACCCGGCTGCAGGTGATACAGGCAATTTGTTTCAGAGCCATAAAACTATGCATGTTTTTATTGTTACTAGAGTTTTCCAAAGTATGCAGTAATTTCATCATTTCATTATTAACCTGACATACTTTATCAGGTTAATAATTCATTCCTATATTATGACTGGTTTGATGACTACAGTAAAACCTAGATAGGTGAATCATAAATTTTCTAACAGAGTATCTTTTCCATTGTTTCTTTATATCAATCTAATTTCCATCCTCATCTAATTCTATAACAATCCTAATTGAAATCCACAAGGGGTAGTTAAAATTCAGGCCTAAGTGAGAAAGGGTTTAAACGAGTTCTTAATGGAACCCAGAGACCTGCCAAATTTAAAAGCTGCCTAATTCCTAGCCAGGTTATAAAAGACTTTCAGCAGTGAAAAGCTGCAACCCACAATCTCAGCCAATCTTACTGAAGATCATGGTGGCCAGATCAAGTCTTGTCCTTTTGTTTGGAGTTTTGCTTTTTGGTTTGGGGGGGGTTCTTTCTTCTACAGAGTATCCCAAAACAAACAAAACGTAAAAAGTCTCCTCGCATTAATTTTCTAAAAAACTCGTTCACTCAGCCAGGTTATATGCAGTGTGTGTTTTATGGTGTGTCTCTATTTTGCATAAGAGCAATAAAGGTATATAATGAACAACGAAAACTAAAATGTGAGATTTGGAAAAATTCTTAGCAAAGTGTTCATGCTGAATTAACTTTCATGCTGAATAAATGTACTCTCTGCACATGAAGTCACTGGATTTTAGAAGGGTAATAGTCTACATCTCAGAAAAAACAATTTCTGTTAACACCAAAGTTGGTACCTCAGCTCTCTGCCTCAGTTAAAATTGCTTTAATGCAGGGAAACATAGGGAGAATTTAAAAGTAGCTAGACTAAAATAAAAAATCAATATACAAAAATGATGGAGAGGCGGTCACATATATCTAAACTTTTCTGAATTCCAGTCACACATATCTAAACTTTCACAGCTTTAAGAGTACTTCATACCCTTGCAATTGTGAATTGTGCTGCAATGAACATAAGTGTGCAGGTGTCTTTTTTGTATAAAGATACTTTGGGAAGGTACCAAGTAGTGGAATGGGTGGATCAAATGGTAAATCTACTTTTAGTTCTTTGAGAAATCATCATACCGGTACCCCCTAAAGCTATTGAAATAAAATTCATTCTTTAATTAATTAATTAAAATTTTTTCTTTAAAAGTACTTCTAGTCTGAAGCCCAAGGAGTCTGCCCCAGTGCTGTGTCCTCCTCCCCAGATGCTGTCTTCCCTGCAGCCTTGCAGCACCCCAGGTGTAGATGTGATCACAGCACACATATACTGTTGAGTACCACACGCCAGGGGCTGTTTTAAGCCCCTCCGTGCATTCAGTCTCTTTAGTCCCTAGGAGCATCTTGAGTGAGGCGCTTCTCACAGACAAAGCAAGTGAGGGGAGAGGGAGTCACTTGTCCAAGCCAGTAAATGGTGGAGCCAGGATTTGAACCCAAGTACTCTGACTGTACAAGCGCGCCCTGAATCCTTGGTACAATTCTGCCTCTGCAGCCTACAGGGCCTGGGGAGATGGGTGGGAGTGTATCTGAACTTACAAACATAGGCATCCTGTCATTATTTTGTTTCATCTAGAACAGGGGTGTCCAACCTCTTAGCTTCCCTTGGCCACATTGAGTAAAGAAGAATTAATCATCTTAGGCTACACATAAATTATGTAATATAGTTAGTGTCTTATACATAATTGTCTCAGGCTACACATAAATTATATATTATAATTAGTCATACATAATAAGACTTCTTTTTTATATTTATATTATAAAGTTTGGAAAAATGAGAACAATATAAAATTAGTGGGAAATTTGACCTTGTTTTTGTAAAACTAATCTATCAATGTATGGTTCAGTGGAAGTGTTTACAATTCTTAGTGAGTTCTCAAGGTGCTTGTCAGAAACGTATGTTCAAATTTTGCACTTCGTGTGCTTCATAATTGAAAACAGCTGCTCACAAATGTATGTGCTGCCAAAAAGTGATGTCATGAATAAGATATGATTATGAACTTCAAAAATGGAAATACACATGGGATCACAAAGAAAACAAATGTTAAGAAACACATGAGGTTAAAAAAAAGTACTTCTTCATTTTCTCCAATATTGACTTGGTACTTTTCTTACTCTGGAAAAAATTTTAATGGTAAAATACAGGAACCCTTTTTCATGACAATTTTATCTTTCCAGGATTCTTCTACCAATTTCTCACTGAAAATTTTTAGATAGAAAGTCTGAGGAAATTCCTGCCCAGAAAGGAAGAGAGCTATGGAAACTTTGAAAATCACAGTTTCACAGTAGAACATACGGATAATCACCATCTACTAATAAGGAAGAACTTTCTTCAGTCAAGACATTGCAGTTGTGTAAAACATGATAATAAATCATTACTGTAAAGCAGAGGTCACATTTGGGGCCTCTCTTCCTGATGCTGCTATCCCAGATAGCTAGTATATTGCTCTTTAAGAGCATGTGGGTTTAGTCATTTTCAGTTCAGTAAACTGACCACGAAGTATGCTGAAAAATCAGAATAGCTCTAAAGGAAATCAGGCAAAGGAACTTAGAGAAGGTGTCTCACTTCTTTCCCTTTTTCAGCCTTCTGTATGCGACTGTCACTAAGGGATTCCCAAATGATTTCTCCTGGCACACTCTCGTATTTTCCTGACCCAACAACAATGATCTCATTATTACTGACCCATCATAATAAGGGGAAAGCCCACTTCCAACTGTTGCTTCCTACAGACGTGATGGATACATACCCATCCACATTTCCCAAGGCTCACTTGTGCGTAGCTGATAGAGAAAAGGCACAAAGTATAGTCAAAGAATAAGGCAAAATATTTGGCTTATAAGGAAATCCAAGCCATAGTCCCATTAGCATGCACTATAGCCAACTCCTCTGAGAAGCCTCAGAGAGCTGGATATACAGGGGGGACCCAAAAAAAACCCCTGAAATTATCTTTTTGGAGGCGGGCCCCTTGTAATACGGGCTTCCCCCACTAGGTAAGTGTTCTCTAGGAACCATCAGCATCAGTGTACCACCTAACGGTGTTGCATTCAACTTCAGTGAATTTTGTGTGACAAACAGGTGACTGGTTCTTCCATCATGGCAACACACCTGCCCACACAGAGCTGAGTGTTCAGCGACTTTTGACCAAAAACAGCATGACCCCGCGCCCCACCCTCCATATTCACCCGATCTCACCCAGTGTGAAAAAGTCCTCAGAGGGAAATGTTTTGCCCATGGGGAAGAGATGAAACAAAAAACAGCAAAAGCACTAAAAGGCATCAAAACTGATGAGTTCAAAAACTATTTTGTGCAGTGGAAAGCATGACTCAATAGTTGTTTTGCATCAAACAGAGAGTACTTTGAAGGTGACAAAAGTTTACACATGTAGGAATCAATACACAATTTTTATAAATAAATTCTTGGTTTTGGGGGTCCCCCCTCCTAAGACAGCAGCAACAAGAATTGGTTGTCAAGAAAGACAAGAGTTGGGGAATTTAACACAAATGCATAGGCACTTAGTATGGAGAGTAATGAACTATGTCTTTTGGAGGATAACACGGATATTAAAGACACAGATCATAAAATATTATAAAGAATATTATAGCTCCTTAAATTTTATCTTTGTTTTCAAATTTAAGTCAATAATTAAGGTAATTATATAATAATTTTAAGTAAAACACACTAGCAAATTCCCAAAAGGCCTTTACCTCAACTAACAGCAGATAGGAAATCCTTCTAATTTCTAAATTGATAAGAAACTAAAAACTAACTTTTTAAGTCATGCTGCTAGAGCTATTTTCACGCCTCCATATTTACATTTCAAGCAAGCACGTCTTGGACACATATTTCCTTTGGGATTTGCCCCAGTTAGCCACTTAGTTATCTCAGCATGGTGTTGTTGAAAAGGAACTTGGAGATTATCCATTTCAATCTCTCTGTTTTATGAAATGAAAAGACCTGGATGGCTATGCACTTTGATGGGGCAGGACCAAGACCTGAACACAGCATCTGATTTCCAAGCTAAGGTTCATTGCACTACAGCAAGCTGACTACGATGACATACAGCTTAATTATCTAACAAAAACAAGTGACAAGGATAGAGAAAGAGCATCTATTCTTTGACTTGACTACTATGAGAAGATCATTTTATTCTCTTACAGTTTCTGTGTCTCAGATCCCAGACAGATTCATTCATGCCCACTCAGCTTGAATAAAGAACATGTGGCAGTCTGTTTGAGAAATATAAGCCACCTCAAAATAGATATTGGAAGTGTTTATAAATCATGTCTTAAGTTAAACATCGAATCACGACTGGAGATTCATGACGCTTCACATTGGTCATCCCCTTTGATGTTTCTGAAAGTTATGCATGTTCAGAAAAGAAGACCAGAGGAAAACGTACTTTTATTACCCAGAGACCTTTGCCCCAAATCCCATGATAGTTTTGCTTATGTGAAGGCCAGAGAAGGATTGAGTGCCTTCTTAGCCTTCTATTTATTCCTCCAGCCCACACTGAAATCTTTTCTTCATCTTATCACTGTGATGATAAACAAAAGTTATTTCAAGGAAATGTGCCAGAGAAAATGTAGGTAAAGTAAGAATTGTCCTGGAGGGCCTACAACTGGTCTAACCTCCTACCACAAGGTCTCGTTACAGCAGGACAAGCTCCCTAAGAAGAAAAAGTCTAAAATGAGACCACCACAAGTCCAGAACCTTGGATTCATTCTCCAACTACACCAAAGTTCCAAAGCCTCATACTCTAGGCCAGCAAATACCCTTGACTTTGATTTATTCTTATCAAAACTTCTCCTTTTGGTTGGTGCTAGGGAAGGAAAAGCAAACACAAAGATTTGCACTCCCACTAAAGTCAAGCCCCCATTTAAGTCTGAATAGTGTAGACTTAACTGAGACAAGATTTAAATGGAAGTCTCCATGCCATATACCCAGCATCACCTCTCCCTTGATTTTGGTTGATAGGAATGATCCCTCCATTGCCTTCAAAGGGTCACTTGCTTTTGCTGAGGCATAGGTGATGAGAAGTATCCTCCTTCTCTGCAAACATACAATAAAATCTTATACCTGATCTGGGAACCTTAAATTTTGCTCTAGTTTCCTGAGTCGCAGCTCATCCATTTGAAAGTGGAAAAAGAAATTTAGTCCAAACCGTGGGGGAAAAGAAATATAGTCTAAACCACTGAGGAAAACAAAACAAACAACAACCCCAAAAAACTCTCTTATTCCTTCCTTGGGATTGTGGGTCCCATACTTACAACAGTTCAGCTTCTTTCATTAACCTCGGTATGTCTCAGCCTGTCTCCCTCCCAGTGGGTCCCAAGCTGCCATGTTATCATAATAGACTAAATGAGCAGTAACCAACAGGGGTCAAAGCATGCCACTTAGACCAGAAGAACATGGGCCAGGTTCTGTTCAACCCTTTCACATAAACCCACTTTTACTTTTGGAAACCTTTTTGCATTCTTCCTTAGATCCACTAGGTGGCAACTTTCTGAGTAGACACTAGACAGCATCTTGTTAGGTCAGGTAGCTCTTTGCTTAGCAGAAGGGAAAGCCAACATGTAAATAATCTCATGTTGCCAATTTTCTGTACAGGAGGTGATTTCTCCCTTGAAAAGTTTCAACATTACAGAGAAAAAAGTCCACATGATCTAAGTTCTGAGTTTACGGGGGTCATATTGGGTCTGTGGCCCACCAACCATTGCTGCCATCTTGGAGAAAGAACAACTTCATTGAAATATGTTGTTACAGATTGACCAGAGTTTGCTTCTTACAGTTCCAGAAGACAAAGAAAACTTTATTTCTGCTTCAATGGTAGATAGGCATTGAGTCAAGTTTGGGGTCAGATCACGTAATACAATCTGGATATTATTTGGAAGGGTTGGATCCAGCCTATCCACATAAGGAATTGCCCATTTCCCTGTTTGATGCATTGGCCGTTGTTACCCCCAACTAGTATGTCTTAGAAAGTTATGATTCAACAAACCTTTTTGATCCTTGAGCTATAGGTACGTTAAAGTCACCAAGATGCCATCCTTCTGAGAGCAAAAACAGCCCTCTTCACCCCCATTGACAGGCTATTACTCCTCTCCAGGGTTGAGAAAAAATGTCTCGTTCACCGCCCTTTCCTAAGTGGTGGAGCTGAGAACAGGACCCCAATTTCCTGGCTCTTGTGGCTTTATGCGCAGTTCCTCTTGGTTTTAGAATTACATATACACTTTTGGTGTGCCTCTTTGGCTCCAGCTATGTTATTAAACTATTATTACCTAACAATACTCCCATTAATCACCATGACAGATGGAAACCAGCCCTGGTCATGTTCTCTCAACTCAACGTCAAACAGTCCCAATGCTAATGGAGATGACGCCAGCCATGAATTAGCTCTAAAAGCTTCTGTGTATCCCCCACCCCCTTCCCTATTACTCTTCATTGCAATGCTTTTTCTTGTCACAAGACTCCATACTTCTATATGAAACAACTCCTTGTGGAATTCTGGGAAATGGTTTTCTGTTGACAGATACCATATAATGATGATAAACGATGGACAAGTCAGCAGTCTTAAAACTGTTATTCCCCTAGCAGCACACTCCTAAATACATGGAGTATTTCTATAGGCTTAAGCAGTGGAAAGCTGCAAACCTGGAAAAAATTCTCCATCCAGCCTCCTCTCACAGACTAGGGAAAAGAAGTGATACTAAACAGAAAATGTAAATCACCTGTGAGGTAATACGCCCAAATGATGCCTTGCAAGTGTTGAGGATACGTAAACAGTTCCCTTACAAAAGAGCTTTGTTCTGACTTACCCATGAATGGGGATGTGGTTCTCCCTGCTTTCCCAGACTAAATTACGGCTTGGAGTGAGAGTTCCACATAATAATGAATGTCTTCCTCTGAAAAGATGCTTGTGTTTCTTAAACTCTTATCATTAATCGAATGCCATTTCATATCCTACCTCTTAAGAAGCTATTAGACTTGTAACACCACATGACTAACAGGTTCCTAGAGAAGGAAAATAATAATAAAGAGGCCAATCCAGAAAAACATAGCATAATTAATAAAACTCACTGTTCACACTGAAGGAAGCTAAAACCATTTCAAAAGATAATTTTTCATAGGTTTGTTGATTGAGGATGTTCTACACTATAGATCCCATTAAGAGATTTTAAAAAAAGAATGTATCATGAAGGAGAACCCTCCAAATGTTGCTTCTCTCCTTACTATTAATATCACTACTAATGTCTTGCTATTGATTTTTCAGTCAATTAAGTACTCACAGGCCAAACAGAGCTTCGAAGTCCAATACAGTAACCGCAAACCATATGTGATGGTTTACAATGTAAATTAATTAAAGTGAAATGACATGGAAACTTGGGTTTTTCTGTGACAATAGCCACACTTCGAGTGTTCAATAGGCATATGTGACTAATGGCTAGCATACTGCATGATGCAGATGATGGGACGTTTTACTGGATGGTACTGGCATAGATTATTCGTTAATTTATCAATTCAGGAAGTATTCATTGAAGACAAAGCTCACTAAACAAAATTTGTGCACTCAAAGAATTTGCATTCTACAAAGGTAGACAGACAGGAAACAATTAAACACATAAATGAACAAGAACATATTACTGAGCATTAATTGCTATAAAAAAAAATACAACCAAATAATAGGATAGAAAATGACTGAACTGGAGATGGGACAGAGACAGGGCTTGTTTTAATCAGGTGGCCACTGAAGCCCTCTCTGAGGAGATGACATCTAAGCAAAGGGTCAAATGACAAGAAAGAGGCAACCAGGAATTGCAGGGACAGAGCATTCCAGTCAGAGGCAAGAGAAAGTGACCAGGCCCTAACATATTTGAACCATCTGGAGCATCCAAAGGACAGGAAGAAGGCAAACTGGCTGTCATGTAGAGAGCTGTATGGTAGAAGGTGATATCAGACCTATGGGGCCAGGTCCAGTGACCCTGTCAGTCATAAGTGTGGGTTCAGATTTTACCCTTCAAGAACCAAATGAAACACATCCTTAAAGCTCTCAGTTTAGAAAAGAAAAATATGCACTTTGATAAATAACTCATTCTATTACTTCTCATCAAAAGCATTGCTTACTAAAATGTGCACTTTAAAATGGTGATGACGGTTAATGTAATTCTTAAGAAAAAAAAATGATCGGTTGGACACAACAGTTCATGCCTGTAATCCCAGCCCTTTAGGAGGCTGAGGCAGGAGGATCACTTGAGCCCAGGAGTTTGAGACCAGTCTGGGTAGTATAGTTAGAACTCATCTCTACAAAAAAAAAATTTGAAAAATTAGCCTGGCATGGTGACAGCTACACAGGTGAGACAGAAGGATCACATGACCCAGGAGGCTGAGCCCTCATGAGCTGTGATTATGCCACTATACTCTAGCCTAGGCAACAGATTCAGGTCTTGACTCAAAAGAAAACGCACAAACCAAATGAGATTCACGGCCCAGATTTGCAGGTAGCTGCTGCTGATAATCAACTTCATACTTATTCAGAATTTGCTCTGGAAGTCATGCAGAATTTTTTTACGACATCTCATGGCTTACTCTCACACCACTTAGTAACTATTAGTATAGTTCATAGAGGGATGAGTAACTAGAAAAAAAAACTCAGCAAATAAAAGACAGTGAATTGCTTAAAAGCAAACTCCATGCAAACAGCTCAGTACCTGAGATTGCACCACTTGCAAGACCACCCATGGAAGTAGCAGAATCACCCTGCTCATTTACCAGAGAAAATATGATCATTTCCTTGGATTAGTAATAGACTAAAGATAAACGTATATGTTCTAGTAATGGAAGGACACTTGTCAAATCCTTCTTTTACAGTTGAGGAAACTGAGACAGAGAATTTAAGTTATTTTTCAGTGCCACACAGCAAATGATTTTTCTATTGTTATCTAGATAAATTAATCATTTTTAAAATGAGGTAGGGTTGGTTTTATACATGAACTGAGCAAGTCCACTTACACATTAGAGATGAAATTGATGATTCAAACCCCCTGAACACCATCTGCCCTACCTTCTGTTCTAAGTCTGTGAGCTAGAATAGCACAGCCAAATTCCTGTGGACAGGGGCTGCCACACAGGTGCTCTGAGTATGCAGGTAAACACAGGAGGATACAGTAGATGCCAGAGGTGCCCCTTGATTTCACATGAAATCTAAAGGGACAATGAGTGTGCACAGACAAACATGATCCGTGTGAAAATCTTCCTAAGATTTACAGTCAGGCCCTGTGTACCATTAATCTTGGCTTCTGCCAAGATTGGAGGTTTAAAAAAAAAAACATGCAAAAGTGAAATTCTACCTTATTTCTCTTTTCTCCGTCTCTCCTGGCACAGTGCCTCACACAAGGAAACCTCAGTGTCTGCTTCCTTTTCAATAACGGGACTAGTTACTGTTCAACTTTGAGCACACTTATTATACAGGTGATTTCTTTTTTCAAGCATTTTATACAAAACTCTCAAGTCTGAAAGTGCAGAAACCTAAAGTAAATAAAAAATACTTTTTCTACTTTTAAGAAACCTTGTTCTAATTAGATGGTTCATTTTTACATCCAGATGCTAAGTTGGAAATTTTTTTCCCTCCTGGAAAAATAAGACGTGCCAAAAAGTACTCATTCTGACATATTGGAACATTTTCAATGTCAGACTCTCTGTACTGGGTGTTACCTGGCTAATTCTTGTGGAGAATGACCTGAAAGGGATCAAGGAGGGTACATAGTGAATGACTAAAGGACAAAACCTAAAGGTCAGGAGCCCTGACCCTTCTACAAGCTTCGTGGCTAGGTCAGACCATGAAGTAAGACATTTATGATTCCAGGCTTCTGATCTCTCTCACTGAAACAAAGATAGCACTGATCATAGGTTTGATTGTTAGAGTGGAGTTAATGGGCAAAATACAAATCAAGATTTTAGAAAGGTTGCCCAACAGACAAACACATCAAGTGAATAAACTTCTCCTTACAACTTCTTTGTGAAATATAGTCAGTCTCTTCTAGACAAGATGTTAGGAACTCAAATCATGACCTAAGTGAGAAATCACAGATTATGAATGAAAAACATGAAGTGTTGATTGTCAAACATCTCTAGGGAAGTATGCAGGATAACAGGAACCAGACTGGACTCCTGTCGGGGCTGAGTCTTGCAACTGAAGACTGTCACCTGCAGATTAAGAACACACCTAAAGTTAAGTCAACATCTCAGCACAAACCATGCACATGCTTATATCAGACCCAGAATCTGAGTGACCAGAGAGCAGACCCCAAAAATCTAAGTAGATTATATCCACAGACACTGGGCAAAAGCAGAATACCCTACATAAATAATCAAACCTTTAACATTTTGAAAGCAACACCATTGAGATTCTTGAACGGGTGAGGGGAATAGAAACCGTCCTGCTCTATGTAAACTTTCTCCACAACCATTTGTTATTCAAAAAGAGAGAGAGAGATGACCACTCCTTACAATAAGTACCATAAAAATTGCCATTTTTTTCTCACAAAGGTTGCCCAGTGTTAATAATCCTAAATCAAGATGGATGACCTTGATGGGCAGCAATTCTCATAATAACGTCTTCCGGCTCTAACTCTTTCATCAAAACTATTCACAAGTTCTAAAATCCTGATGTCTGGATAAAGACATGAAATGTCTTCTACTCCCAAGTTTAATATTTTCTGTGGAGGAAGTGGTTTTCTTCGTTGTCAATCCCATCTCTTGCTGGAACACACTTTTCTGATTCATCCAGAGACTTGTCAACAGGTTGCCCAAGTTGCCCTTTTATTTCTGGGCTGCTGTTCCTTGTGGTATTTTGCAATAACTCATAAATGACTTGCCTCACCACTCTCTCTGCTCGAAAAAGTAAACTATATTTTTCTCTCTGTTTCGGAAAAAAGAAAAGCTTTTCAAAATAACAGAGTCACCAGATCAAAGGAGCATGATCATGTATACAAGCCCAAGAAAGCCACTCCTCAATGAGTCAGAGTCATGAATGAACAGCTTTGGCAAGTTCCTTTGCAGGGGGTGCAACAGAATGCAACATAGACGTTTCCATCAGCTTAAGTCTTGTGTGTGAGTGTATGTGTGTACATAGAAAGATAATATTCATCTAAGTACATAACCCTTACACCTTGTAAGATAATAACAGTTAAGATTATTGACTTCTACTTGGACAGTATACTTATTGATGGAGAAGACAGAGAGAGATTCTAGAGACATAGAAGGGCAGGCATCAGATAAGTTCCTCCAGCTGTACAATCCCTCCAGAAGTCAGCTACCCTTTTCATCTATGCTTCAGAGACTCTAGCATTCAGGAGAAGTGAAGAAAGAGAGAATGTTGACCTGGCTAATGCTGGAGGTCTGGAACAGCTCTAGACTAGACCCTCCAAAAATGAGAGGAGTTTCCCCGAGTTCTGGTATGAGAATCACCTTGAGGTCAAAAGTGTTTCAAGTCTTCTGTAGCTGAACTCCACTCCCTTCCTCACACAAATCTCCTCAGCAGGCCCACATGGGCCAGGCTGGTGCTTGTTAACGTCTGTCTCTGGTTCTAAAGATGGTGCTTGGTCCCATGTTCATGTTCAGCCTCCTCCTTATGTAAAGTGCTTCATTCTCTTCCCTGTACATGTTCTTAATAAATATTTCTTGAGTACCTACCATGGTCAGTTACTATGTTAGATGCTGTTGTTAGGGCCATAGAGATAAATAAAACATCTTATGAAGCTGACAGTCTATTGTGAGGAGGAAATAAGTAAAGAATCACCAGAATGCAAGACAGAAAAAGTACAAGTGGAGGACAAAAAAAAAAAAAAAGATTTTTTTCCTTCTGGGTTAATTTGGACATTGTGGGGGTAGTGATTGGCTGAACCTTGACTAATGGAGAAGCTTTCAATTAGAGAAAGAATGACTAACACTCCAGACTCAGGAAGTATCATCAGCTCTCAACAAAATGAAGTACCAAGAAATGGCCACACGTCTAAGGATAGTAGAAAATAATGAAATGAATAGATAAAAGTAGACCAGGAGACTTAGGGACAGAAGATAGACTCAGATGCTATGCTCAAGAGATGTGGAGCCAAGAGACATTGGCCAGATGGATGCAGGTCTATAAATATGAATAGTTTTGTGAATAATGTCAAGTTATGTAATGGGCATATTGAATTTGACCTGAGGGCTTCTATTTAAAAAAAGAAAAAAGTCCAGGAAGTAGTTGAAATTTTGAAAGTCATCTTCATGAAAATGGTGTTGTTTAAGCCGGGCTCAGTGTAATCCCACGCCTTGGGAGGCTGAGGTGAGTGGAATGCCTGAGCCCGCGGGTTCGAGACCCGCCTGGGCAACTTGGTGAGACCTCATCTCTACCATAAATCGAAAATGGTATTGTTTGAAGTCAATTGGATGAAATTAGAGAAAAAACAGACTTGACCTGTTCACTGTTGGATCAAAGTAACTAGCTATTTGTTAAATATTTCTTTAATACATAAATATAATCTAAAAATAGGAAGTAAGCAGAGAGTGAATATTGAGGAAAGTTAATATTTACGAAGGAAAGACCAATAAAAAAAAGAGAAAAATTAGTAGAAAAAAATAAGAGAACCTACAGTATCTCAGAAATCAATGAAAGAGCAAATTTTACAAAGGAGAAAATATATTCAATCAATTACTCAGCAAATATCGACTCCTCCTCATGCCAGCCAGACACTATTCTGTGAGTTGGGGACACAGCAGAAAACAAGTCAAAAAAAAAAAGAGCTTGCTCCTATAGAGCTCACTTTTAGACAACAGTTAGCAACATCCAATGCTCATGCTTCTGGAGATACTAAATAGGATGAGGATAAGCAAACAGCCACTAGATGTGGCAGTCAGAGACTTCAGTGTTCTGTCTTCAGTAACCTTGAACAAGTAGTTCAGCAGAGCAGTGGCAGTAAAAGTCACATTCACCATGCATGTCTTTTTTTCCATATATTCTTGAGGACAGGAACCAACCCTATCTGTTGCTGCGCCCACATGATGTCTGGCAAACACTGGTTGGATACATATATAAATGGGTAATAAAGAATTTTTTAGAAACCCTGATGAAGAAGCCCAGAATAAACCTTTAAATTAAGTTAATTCATTCATTTAACATCTGTCTATTAAATGAAAGAGAAAGATAGGTCATTACTTTGTAAGTTATATTGGTCAGGGTTTGGTCCAAAAAAAAACAAAGTTCATTTTTATAAGTCAGGGTATTAAAATGCAGAAGCAATACCACTATGAGTGCTAGGGAATAAGGAAATTATTATAGAATTGACCTTATGCAATTGTGGAACTGATGAAGAATTCAGTGGAAGACAATTACCTCTGTGTATCTGGTGCCGGCCTGAAGTTGCTTTAAGTCTGAGGACCAGGCAGACAAAGAAAAGGTGGATATGACTGGGAAGAGAAGAACCTATTCAGTAAATGGTACTGGGAAAACTGGCTGACCACATGCACAAGATTGAAACAGGACCCCAACGTCTCACCATACACAATAATTAACACCAAATGAATCAAAGACCTAAATGTAAAACCTCAAACTATCAGAATCTTAGAAATGCAGGAGAAACCCTTACAGAAATCGGAGTAGGCAACCAATTCCTGATCAAAACCCAGGGTGTCCAAAGAGATAAGATAGACAAGTGGGACCTCATTAAACTGAAAATCTTCTGCAAAGCAAAAGAAACCATCAGGAGAGTGGGAAAACAGCCCATAGAATGGGAAAAAAATATTTGCCAACTATCTATCTGACAAACACTTAGCATCTAGTATCTATAAGGAACTCAAACGTGCTGGAAGGAAAAAAAACAGCACCATTAAAAAAGAGAGCAAAAGGCGTGAATAGACATTTCTCAAAAGAAGATATACATGCAGCCACCAGACACATGAAAAGTACTCAGCCTCACTAATCATCAGAGAAATGCAAATCAAAACCACATTGAGATGCTATCTAATTCCAGTAAGAATGACCATCATTAATAAAACAAACAACAACAGATGCTATCGAAGACATGGAGAAAAGGGAACGCTTCTACACTGCTGGTGGAAATGCAAACTAGTTCAACCTCTATAGAAAACAGTGTGACAATTTCTAAAAGAAATAGAAATTGACCTTCCACATGACCCAGCAATCCTATTACTGGGAATATACCTGCAAGAGCTCAAAGCATGCTACAAAGATGCACAAGCATGTTTATTGCAAGCACTAGTCACTATAGCAAAAACATGCAGCCAACTGTGCTGCCCACTGAAGCTGGATTTTTTAAAATGTGCTACATACACACAATGGAATATTACTCAGCCATAAAGAAGGACAAACATATGGACTTTACAGCAACTTGGATGGATTTAGAGTCAATAATACTCAGTGATCTATCACAGAAACAACATGTTCTCACTCATAAGCAGACCCTGAACATTTACCACAATACAATAGGAAAGGAGTTGGCAGTAGCAGGATACCACTGGTGGTGGGGGTGGGGGGGACACAGCATCAATAAGTGTACCTGATCCCAAACCAGTCAAAGTGGGGACCAAAGGGAGGCCCAAACTTTACCTATACGATGTCCACTTGTATACCTACTCCTGACTTGTACCCCACATCTTTAAAAAAATAAAAGAAAGAAAGGTGAGTGTGAAAAAGGGGAGTCCAAGGAAGACAAACTGGAACCTGTATCTTCCCTCAATAAACCCAGCCTCGATGGGGGTGTGCAGAAAGTGCTAGTACCCTTCACCGCAAAGCTGTTCATACACCTGACCTAAGGTTCAGAGAAGCTGAAGGAGGAGATCTGATGAGAGCTGGGGGATGTGGGTCCAGTGTCTTCCCTGGGTCAACAAGACAAGCCGGCAGATCAGTGTGCAGGAGCAGCAGGTACCTTGTGTCCTTCACCAGACATCAGAGTGTAGTGCCTGCTGTTGTACTCCCACCTTCCAAATCTCATGCTCATTACTTTCTTAGTCAGTCCTAACTTCATCCTACCCAAAGACCATAGAGAAAATAAATTCTGAGAAACAGTTCCAGCTTAGTTGGCTCATGACAAACATGACAAAGCCACCACAGACTTTCTCTTGTCTACTTACCTCTTTAACTATACTTAACTTCCAAATAATAATAAAGTCATGCCAGTACTTAACACTATACAACTTTTGTCCAACCTGGACTACTAGCCCTCTTTGTATCAAAAGAGAACAAAGTCCCTTCATGCATATTTCTGTGATGCTCATTCTTATTCTAGTTGAGTCACATTTCCCCTTGGATGTCCCATTGAACTAGTAAGAGCCTAACATAACTAGTAAGGAATCAGGTTACATGATAGGGAAATGGAAGAGGGAAAAAAATAGTCTTGTGTGTGTGTGTGTGTGTAACTGTGTGTTCATAACAAAATAAGAAAGAAATACTCACAGCATTACAATCCCTTTTACTGCAACTAGTTATGTGGTCTTAACTGATATTTATAATTTCCTTTTTTCCATTACCCATTCCATAGTCTCTGTCTCATCAAGTATCTCAGCTCAGACATAGTTCTCCTTACCTCCACTGTCTAATAGCAACCACAAAAAGCCAGAATCAGTCACTCCAGCCAGCCTCTTCCCCCAGTCACTGCTTATTAATTCACTGGTGTGAGGAAACCAAGTGGCCAGAGGGCAACTTCAACTTCCGGTTTAGTGGAACCATTGTGTCCTGGTGGAAAGCTCACTCCCTTAGGATTAAGTCTTCTACACAAACAGAATCAAAGTCACTGGGATAGGAAGCAAAATGTTCACTAGTAAAACTCCAAGGGTTCATAGTGAATGGAGTCACTCTTACTTCCACTTCTCAATTTTCTGGACACATAAATCCTGGCTGAGGGAGAGAAAACACCATATGAGGTCTGACAATTAGGTTCATGAGCCATCCTTGAAAAAGTGCTGCATACCTCATTGCAGAATATCACTATGATCACCTTCAAAGTACTCCCCTTGGGAAGCTATGCACCGACACCAGCGCCTAGTCCACCATGAAAGCAATTTTGGAACAATTTTTCTGGAATGGTCATCAGAGCTGTCGTCATTATTTTTTGAGCTGTGACAATTAAGTTCGAGAACTTACCACTTTTGCGCTTACATTGGCAGCACTGTGCAAACTATATTGGAACACCCTCCCTACAGAACTGATGAAAACATTGCAAAACTCCATCGAATCCTGTATCAAAACCATCAGCTGATTGTAAGAAGCACAGCAGACCAAATAAACATAGACAGACACAGTTAGAAAAATCTTAACTGAAGATCTTGGCATGAGAAAGGTCTGTGCAAAAACAGTCCCAAACTAGCTCTTGCATCATGACAATGCACCCGCTCACAAGACACTGCCATGAGAGAGATTTTAGCCAGTAAACAAATAACTGTATTGGAACACCCTCCCTACTCACCTGATCTGGCGTTCAATGGCTTTTTTCTTTATCTGAATATAAAGGAATTTTTGAAAGGAAGACATTAGATGACATTCAGGACATCAAGGGTAATACGACGACAACTTTGATGGCCATTCCGGAAAAAGAATTCCAAAATCGCTTTGACGGATGGACTAGGCACTGGCATCAGTGCATAGCTTCCTAAGGGGAGTACTTTAAAGGTGACCATAGTGATATACAGCAAAGAGGCATGTAGCACTTTTCTAGGATGAGTTCATGAACTTAATTGTTGGACCTCACATAGCTTAGTTGCTGATTTACAGTATATACACTATTCTGAGGACACCCCTTCGGTCATGCAAGGTGTTCCACCCAACTGGCATTAACACTGAAGCTTCCAAAGACCATTTCACCATTCTACCTGGTCAGTGGCTTCAGATTGTTGGGGAACTGTCTAAGACCAAGGAATTGCATGAGCAGGACCTCACAGCTGCACTTCATTGGATATAAATATGAGTCTCATAGTCAGAAATATTGCATGGAATACCATTATGATGAATGAGGCATTCTGAAAGTTCACAGATGGTGATTTTGGTAGAAGCAGGAAAGACAAATCTATCTCTAAAGTGTGTGTCCAAGTGAGAATGAGTGCCACTTGTCCCATCCACAAGTGAAGTGGTCCAATATAATCAATCTGCCAGCTGTGGCTGGTTGATCCCCTGGAGAATTGTGCCATACTGAAGGCTGAGTGTTGGTGTCTACTGTTGGCAAGTTGGAAAATCAGCTCTTCTGTAGGCTTACTCCCTTTGATACATGGAAGTCCCTGTTGTTGAGACCATACGTAACCTCTAGTCCTGCAGCTATGGTCACTTTACCCATGAACCCATGAACCTACTGAGCAATGACAAATATGGCTGAGGAATGAAGTCCACAGAACTAGTCCACCTGATTAATGAGTTCATCCTTACTGAGGTGGCTCAGTGGCAAATATTCATATGGAACACAAATACTCGGCCCATTTGGAGAGATCTATCCACATATCTCTTCTCAAGATTGTTTTTTCACCAGATTACCGATTGTATTCCTTTCAAGTCCTTGAGACTCTAGCTAGCTATTAGCTCTTGTCCATGAGTCAGGACATCTCTTCCTCAGGGCCAAATGAGCATCCATTAACAGTAGTCAATGTTCAGTCCACTGAGAGACATTCCTCTCACCACTGTCCTTCAAGGCCACATAGAAGTGGGCTAAAGGGCCATCACCATCCACATTCAGGTGATGCCAACACATTGTAAAAAACCTTCAGAAAACTAGGCCCAAATTTTCTAGCCAACTTAAGTAGACAGGAAATTTTATGACAAGTTATAAAATGGCTTGCGAAGAAAATGGGAAACTTGAAAAGACAGACTCACGGTTAAGCTTCCAGAAATGACACAGAACCAGGCCACCAAGGAAGCTTCTGCCTCTGCTGTGACCAAGATGCTGTAAAATCAGGAAGCCTCCAGGTGAAATTGGAAGCCATCACTTTAGCTATTGAAGGCAGAAGTATGCCACCACTGCCACAATCTACTTCAGCAAAATGTGTCTTCTATCTACTGTCCCCCAATAACCAGGAAGCCAGGTACTGAGGCCTCTACTGTGGTTATTAAAGAAAAATTAAATGCCTCCATGGATGTTGCTTGCCACAAAAGAAACAAATGTGAGTCTGGTCTCGTGGTGTTTTCTTTTATTTCCATTTTCCAAATCTCATACAGGTACTTCTAACTGACTGAACCTAAATTGTATCCAGAACACAGGCTACAAGGTACTCTGCGAAATGCAGGCAAAGAAGAAAGACTCAAAACAGGGGAAGATTTGACACACAAAAGAGAGAGAAGAACTGGTGAAGCAAAATCATAAAATGAAAAGAAAGGGACAGAGTCAACACATTGGTGGGAGGCTAAGTCTTACAAAGGAGGAAGGGGCTCTTGTGCCTCCAAAATAACGGAGAAGAATACACAGAAATGCTGAGGTGAGACAATGAGAAGTCCTGTTGCATGTCCTCAACATTTTCAGTGAAGTAGGAGGCAAAATCATCTACCACCAGTGAGCAACAAGGTTCTGAGAATCTTAGCAGAGTGGGGAGGTTTGGAAAGTCAGGAAATGAATTAAGATTTGATTACAGAGAAGTGAGAGAAAGGAGTTTGAGGAGCTCAGGTGATATAGGATAGGTGCATTTTTGTGAATTCAAGTAATTAATAAAAAACAAAATATTGGCATTTTTACCAGTCACCCATCGTAATGATAAGGTTTAATAAATGCTGCTAGCCAGACTCAGTGGCTCAGCCTGTAATCCCA
>CAUYQG010051453.1:0-41122 GCA_963574415.1 Tarsius wallacei | reverse complement strand
AATGAGAATCCCTCAGACCTGTTTAACTCTTTAAGGAAGTCAAGATCAAAACAATAAAGTATCATTAAAATTAATGACTACGCGACCCGCCTGGGCAACTTGGCGAGACCTCATCTCCACAATAAATCAAAAAAATTAGCCGGGCATGGTAGCGCACGCCTGTAGTTCCAGCTACTTGGAAGGCTGAGGCGGAAGGATCGCCGGAGCCCAGCGGGTCGAGGCTGCGGTGACCGGGAGCGGCCACTGCACTCCAGTCTGGACGACTGAGTGAGACTCCAACTAAAAAAAAACACAACAAAACAAAAACTGGACAACAAACAAAAATTGGCATAGACACCAAATACCAAACTTGCAAAACATAAACATACCTATGAAATGAAAGGATAAGCCGGGCTCGGTGGCTCAGCCCGTAATCCCGCGCCTTGGGAGGCTGAGGTGAGTGGATTGCCTGAGCCCGCGGGTTCGAGACCCGCCTGGGCAACTTGGTGAGACCTCATCTCTACAACAAATCAAAAAAAAAAAAATTAGCCGGGCGTGGTAGCGCGCGCCTGTAGTTCCAGCTACTTGGAAGGCTGAGGCGGAAGGATCGCCAGAGCCCAGCAGGTTGAGGCTGCCGTGGCCGGGAGTGGCCACTGCACTCCAGTCTGGGTGACAGAGTGAGACTCCAACTCAAAAAAAAAAAAGAAAAAGAAATGAAAGCACAGTTATTTTTGTTGACTGCCTCTAATGACCTATAAACAAAGTATCAATGAATTATCTGTTGCAATAAATAATCACATACATATTCATCTGAAAGATCAGATGAGTTATTCCAGGACTTTGCTAATTGTGCTTCTCTGCTCTTTAGTTTTGCTGCCTCTTAACCAAGACACAACTGAACAGCTCATATTACATGGCAGGGCTTAATATTATTGGGAATTTCTATTTTTTTTTTTTTTTTTTTGAGTTGGAGTCTCACTCTGTTGCCCAGACGGGAGTGCAGTGGCCGCTCCCGGCCACCAGAGCCTCGACCTGCTGGGCTCCGGCGATCCTTCCGCCTCAGCCTTCCGAGTAGCTGGAACTACAGGCGCGCGCTTCCATGCCTGGCTGATTTTTTGATTTATTGTAGAGATGAGGTCTCGCTTGCCCAGGCGGGTCTCGAACCCGCGGGCTCAGGCAATCCACTCACCTCAGCCTCCCAAGGCGCGGGATTACAGGCTGAGCCACAGAGCCCGGCTTCTATTTTAATTTTGCAAGATAAGTAATAGTATTCTTAATTTTTAAAGTAGGAAATTGAAGATTGGAGATATTAAATAGCTTGCTAAAGATCATGCAGCTAGCATGTGACTGACAGAAATCAAACTCTCGTCAGTCTTGACTCCAAAGCTTGTGTGTGCTCTCATGCTCCACACTATGTGAGTCCTGGGATGGGATCAGTTGGCCTGGGGTCTTGGTCTACTTGGCTACTGACTAACTGTGTGACATTGCATAGGTTGTCAGATCTCTGGCCCTTACAATTTCATTTCTGTCCCTTCCTCAAAGAGCTCTAAGTATCCATTCAGCTCTGATGATGACCAAGTTCTTGAATCAAAGCCAATGACATATCAATGTGCAAGCTGTCTCGCTACAAGCTTTCTGCTCATTGTCCGTGTGGATAGTAAACATGTCCTTGTCAATGACACCAGTGAAGAAGTGACGTCGATCACATAACTTTAAATCATCCTGACTATACCTCTTCTCTGGAACAAAGAATTCAAGGGAAGTGAGAAGAAAGCTCTACACAGAAAAAAATATATACATAATAACACAAGTAGCTTTTAGATTGTGATAAAATGATACCAGACCAAAATCTATTTTCTATCATGTGTTTGGTGGTGGTCTGAATCGACTTATGTTTGTAAAGAGAAGGGAATTGATAATATAAAGCATTTTGTATAATTTTATGATTTTCTTCTATGACTGAATTTGGAAATTCAGTCTCTATAGTTAGGATTGCTTTTGGCTGTGAGTAAAAAATAAAAATAAAAGGACACTCAACAATAGGGGCTTATAATTTGTTTATCATACATCATGCAAGATGTCTGGAGTGAAGCAGTTCCAGCCTTAGTTTGATGACTCAGTGATGTTAGAACACGAACACTGAAGTTATGTCTCTGAGTTTCTTGGCCTTTTCCATATGGTCATAAGCTGGCTGCCATTAGCATCATGTTTTCACAGCACAACAGCTCAGCAGCAGGGAAGGGTTGGGGAAATGAGCATTCTCTTTATGTGCCTTCTACTTCAGGGAGAAAAATTTTCCTACAGGACCTGAAGACTTTCCTTCACATTTGATTGGATTGATCATATGTCACCTCAAGACCAGTCACTGGCCAAGAGGAAGTGAGATTTTGTTGACTTGGACCAAGCACGATTATTTTCCTTGCCATCTAAACAAAACCGGGGTTCTGCTACCCACGAAGAGGGAGAGTCATTATTGCAGACATCATCATCTGGCTCCTTCCTTCCTCTCCAAGATCGTCTTTCACTGTGGGTCTTGGCAATCTAGGCACCTTGACTTTTCCACAAGGTGTTTCCTCTCTCTGGCCCACTCTTCTTCCATCTCTCCACCTGGATAACTACTATTCGTCCTTCAGCTCTCACACCAGTGTTACTTCTCAGTGATTCCTTCCTTCCCCCAGACAACGCCAGATTCTCTTAGACACATTATCACTATGTGGTGGTAACTTCAGAACACATTTTGTCATTTGTAATTTTATGTTCGTTTGTCTGATCATTGGAGTGACATCTGTCTCTTCCTCCATAGGATTGTATGAGCCATTAGAATTAGTATTATGACAGATACATGAAAAAATGCTCAGCCTCACTAGTCATCAAAGAAATGCAAATTAAAACCACACTGAGATACCATGTAACTCCGGTCAGGATGGCCATCATCAATAACTCAAAAAACAACAGATGCTGGAGAAGATGTGGGGAAAAGGGAACACTTCTACACTGTTGGTGGGAGTGTAAACTAATTCAACCTCTGTGGAAAACAGTTTGGTGATTCCTAAAAGATCTAAAAATTGACCTTCCATATGACCCCACAATCTCCCTACTGGGAATATGCCTGGAGGAACTCAAATCACTCTATGAAAAAGATACCTGCACACATATGTTTATGGCAGCATTGTTCACAATAACAACATGGAACCAATCGTGCTACCCATTGAAAAAGGACTGGATAAAAAAAAATGTGGTACATATCCATGCTGGAATATTATGCAGCCATAAAAAAGATAAAATTATGAACTTCACAGCAACTTGAATGGACTTAGAATCTATAATACTGAGTGATCTATCACAGAAACAAAGAACTGAGTATCACATGTTCTCACTCATAAGCAGACCTTGAACAATTATCGTAGTACTATAAGAAAAGGACTGGCAGTAGTGGGAAACTGCCAGGGGTGGGGGTGGGATTGGCAGTAGAGGGAGTCTGCTGGGGGCAGGGGGCACACTTCATCAACAAGGATACCTGCATAATGAACATTTTTATACCTAACCCTGAATTGTACCTCACATCTTGAAAATAAATACAATAAAATAAAAAGAATTAGTACCATATCTATTTCTGCTGGCCAGTGTATCTACAGTAGCTTAAATGCCTACCCACTCTTTATTTATTTAACGTGTGCCTACTATATGCCAAGTGTTATATTATGGATAAATAGATAAATGAAAAGATGAGTGTATTTTGAGAGTTCATGATTTGGCCAGGGAGACGCAGAGTGAACTACCTTGATAGTCCAATGGTAGTTATTTCTATGTCACTGTCATACCCTACTCCCATGGCCACACTCTGGACCTGGTAATGTTATCCACCTGATAACTTTGATTATGGTATGTCATTTTCTGACTACAACCTCCCTTCCTTCTCTCTATTTCTTCACTTTAACCTCTCCAAAACCTCAAGATTCTAGATCCTTCCTCATTCTTTTAGCATGTCAGTGTCCTTTCCTAGCTGAAACTGCCACTCTCTTGTAACACCCTGCAAACAAAAAGCTAGGCTGGATTTTGCACAAGAATAACCACTGAGGTGATCAGAGTGAGCACCTAATCCTAGGACTGCCCCACTCTAGGCTGACTGGCAATCCAGGGAGTGGTCCGATGCAAAGAATTTTGCTCAGAAAAAGCAATGGCAGTTAGTCAAGCTTTGTTGAAGTCCTCCCCTTTGCTTCTGAGTTAGTCTCACAAGGTTCTCACCTGCTCTGGTCTATTTTCTTTGTCTTGCTTGCTTGCTTCTCTACCTGCATGCAATCCTTACATTTCAGAGTTCCTGGAGTTCCTTCTTTAGATAATGTATTTCCTTATGAAGATGCCACAGAAGGACAAAGGAGCAAGAAAGTCTATAATACTTGCAAAAGAGTGCTCAAAATGCCAAACCTTGGAATCAGAGGGGCATAAGGAGGAGAGAGAAAAGGAGGAGATGAGGGAGATAATGGACAAAGCAGATCAAAAGGGGAACCTGTGGAAGGAGTCCTGGGGAGATGTACCATTAAAGACAGATGGTACAAACTGGCTGGAAGGGTAGGAGGTGGTGTTTGGAGAGAACACATTTGACTGAGTGATCTTAAAAGCAGAGTACTGCAGGAGCAGCTGGCTGAGCCATGCAGTATAGAAGAAGGCCACTGGAATTGAGGAGGTCAAGGAATTGAGAGGCTAAGGTGTTTTGTCATCCACATGGACATCCAGTTTAAGAAACAAACTCCTTCTGAAGTACCCTAAATTTTTTTGCAACACGAGAAACAGAATGCCCGCTTTCCTCAATACACATACACAACAATGTCCGTTTTTGTATTTTTTGTTTGTAAAAGCCAAAGCAGACATAGATGCCAAAATAGGAGCCTTAGCACCACAGAGGATTGAAGTTAGAATCCTCCTTACTTCAAAGGAACACTTAGGGTCAGTTACTTCAAAAGAACACTTGGGGCCAAGAAAGTTTGGACTGTGACACAGCCAAAGACTACCAGTGGGGCCAGGGAAGGGATGATGAGGTCTTCCTCCTATGTTTCCCTTTCTTTCCCCTTGTTACCCAGAATCTTAATAGTTCCAACCTGGTTGGCACTGGGCCAACAGAGTCGGGTTGGTAGGGAAGGCCATGGCAGTGCAGTTCACAATAACAAAGAGGGAGGAAAAAAGGAAATAGGAAGGAGACCCCCCAAATTGGGGACCCCATTCAGTAGCCTCCTTCCCACAAGCCCATCACATCCATAGGGTGGGAGCAGCTACTGGCACTATATTTCCTAGGTACCCTACTGTTCGGTGATGGGGCTTCCCTCCTCTCAGGATCTCAGCACAGCCTGATTTATTTGTACTTCAAACTTCTATCACAGCAGAAGAAACCGTTTTTCATTTCTGGAACCTGGAGAAGAAAGAGAGCATGTTCCATATGGGTTTTATATGAATCGTGAATTTGAGGAGTCAGGTGAAGTTCATAAAATCAAACAATATATCCCATTTAGTGTCATGTTTTATTCTTCTACCTTTTTGTCCTGGGAGATGTATATATTATTTAAATGTTTTTATCCCATCCACCTCCAATTTGAGTTGAATGTTTTATTTCAGCATTTATTGGTACCAATTGCATAACAGACACTGATGGAAATGTGTGTGTGTGTTTTTTTTTAAAGAATTAAACACAGACTTCACTCTTAGGGACCTTATAAGGTCCCTAACATGGCAGATAAATCTGCACAGAAATAATCGGCATGTCAGTCAGGGTCCCAGCAGGAAACAGCATGTTGAAAGAATTTATGGAAGAGAGCTATTGAAGGGACCGTCTACAGGAGTTTCGGCTGAGTTAAGGGGGCAACAAGCAATGGTAATGCACCCATGGTTTAGCATTAGTGGGAAGCCCTTACCACCTCTAGGCCTGTGAGAGAGACATATCACCCGATTCTGATGAGTTGCAGCCATGGGAGAAGAAGCCCACACCACGGGAGCAATGGCTGTAGGTAGGACACATAGCCGCTGTCCAAACCACAGCCCAGAATGGAGGGAGTGAGGGTGGGTGTAGGGTAAGATGGGAAGAGGCCAGCAAAGAAGATTAACAATGAGCAGTCAGAGGAGTGTGTGAAAATCCAGGAGTGTGTGGGGTCTGGCAGTAGAACAAGTGTTTCTGGAGGAGGTGGGGGTGGAGGCGGGGACAATCAGCCACGTTGATGCTGACAAGAGGAGGAGTGAGATCGACTCGGCAGGATACAGGTCATTGTGGCTTCAACAAGAACCATTTGGTGGTGTGGTATGGAGTGAAAGTCTGATTGGAGTGGGTTAACAAGAGAAAGGGTCCCTCAGGGAAGAAGAGAGTGGAAGAGAGAGGAGAGGGGTTCTGGAAAGGCAAATGGAAACATTCAAAAAGAATATAATATGAGGACGATTAAGTGGCAAGTTCTGTTGGAGCACAGCAGATTAAAAGCCAGGGGAATTCAGAGGAGAGGGCTGTTTTGTTTTTGTTTTGTTTTATTTTTGAGTCAGAGTCTCATTCTGTTGTCACCCAGGCTGGTGTTCAGTGGCACGCTGCTCATGGCCACCGTAGCCTCGACCTGCTGGCCTCAGACAATCCTTCCGCCTCAGACTTCCAAGTAACTAGAGCTACAGAAATGTGCCACCATGCCTGGATAATCTTTTAATTTATTGTGGAGACGAGATCTCACCATGTTGCCCGGGCTGGTTTTGAACCTGCAGGCTCAGGCAATCCTCTTGCCTCTGCCTCCTAAATTGCTGGGATTACAGGCGTGAGCCACCACACCTAGCAAAGAGCTGTTCTTCCAAAGGGGGAGATCTTATGGAGAAGATGATGTCTCAGCTGGGTCTTACAGGCTAGTGTGGATAACAGTTTCCACTTATTGTCCCCCCACTCTTCTACTTTCTAATTGCCCCAGGAACCCATGTGACTCTTGACTCCAGCACTGGCCACAGCCTTGGTTCAGAGGCAAAGGGTACCTCAGGACTTGTGCCTGGGAAGATGAGTTAAAGCTCCCTCTCTTCCTTTGGTCAGTGTATCGTGGATATGAGAGCATTTTGCTTCCATGGGGAGGCCAACCTTGTCCTGAGGATGACATAAAGCAAGGGGAAAGCTGAAAGTAACAGATACAGAGCAGCTGTCTAGATGACTTGGCAAACTTTGGACAAAACAGTGCTTGAATTTCATCCTTCTTTTGCACATTGCCGTTATGAGAAACTGAAATTCTCTTGACTGTCAGTTTTCATTAAATTGTTCATTTTGTGCAATGGAAAGCATCTTGGTTGATAGCTGCTATGATCTGAACTTTAGGAAATTGGTTCGGGTGGCGGGAGGGGGGAGTTTGGAAGGAAAGAAAGGATTAAAAAAAGAAGGCAACTCAACAAAGCATCAAAGAATAGTATTTACTAGCACAAAGTCAGACATCCTGGGCTTATTGCTATGCTCGTGATTTTGAAGAAGTCACTTAACTGCTCTATGCCTCAGTTTCCTCATCTTAAAAATTATAATGATGATATATCTTCTATCTAGAAATAGAATTGTTATGAAGATTTAATGAGCTGATGTTTGAAAATAACTTAGAAAAGTGCTTGACATATAGTAATCACCCCATAAGTGTTTGTCCAATAAAGGGAAGGACCTTGTGTCTGTAATTTACACCCAAGCTTATGCGTAAGTCCCAGCTCTAAAGAGAGGGGCTGGGCTCTTCAGTGTACTTTCCAAAGTAGTTAATGTAGTGACAGTGGGGACATCAGGCCATTCTTTTCATGTTTTTCATGAATAAACAGAGGTTCCAGGAGGATCAAAATCACCTAAGAGAGAATCTGGTAATAAACATAATAAAGTTCAAATCCAACAGACCAAAAATCAGGACACTGAGCGGTGCTTCTTCTCTGTTTCAACTTGCTGGAGATCTCAGGCCTGTCCCCTTTCTCTCTAGGGGGAAGGGAGGGTGGTGACCAAATGACCTCCTGGTACCTAACAGGCCTAATAGTCTCATAATAAGATCTCCTTAATTATTCCACAGTTTGCCATTAGCAGAGCATTTGCATAGTGTCTTCTTCTGCTCACACAAAAACTATTCAGAGAGGCTGTACAGATATTATTTCCCTGTCTTACAACCAAGAAGGGAAGCCAGCTGATAAAAAGTTTGGTATCAGGTAAATTAGCACTGAGGGTAATGGGAAACCCTGGGAACCAGTGTAAAACACCTGCCTCAGAGTTATTCCATTCAGACAGCGAGGGAGCTGATGTCTTTATATCCCAACTCCTGCCAGTCATCAGGGGATCATTAATTTATTGGCACTTCCAGCCTGCCACACATATAGCTAAGTGGGCTCAAGACTCTCCAAGGCAAAAACACATGAGAGTAGGCCAGTGCACTGATGAGGTTAGCATGAGGGGCTGTGGGTGGTCACCACCAGTATCTGCTACCCTCTTTGGGCAAGGTGCTCTTGTCACCTGTACTTGCAAGCAAGTCTGTGAAGTGTAGTCTTAAAGTTAGGCACACTGCTATTCTAAACTCAGTCAGTTACCTTCCATGGCAAATGGACTTCGTAATGTATTTTAAGGATCTTGAGATGGGAAGGTGATCCTGGCTTATTCAGATGAACCTAATATAATCAAAGGGGTCTTATAAGGGGAAAAGGGAAGGTCAGAGGAGAAAAAAGATGCTACTCTGATGGCTCTGAAGATGGAGGAAGGGGCCAGGAGCCAAGGAATATGGCAGCCTCTAGAAACTGAAAAAAGCAAGGAAATATATTCTTCTCTAGAGTCTACAGAAGGAGCCAGTCCTGCTGACACCTTGATTTTAAACTTCTGACCTCCGTAACTCAGAGAATATATCTGTGTTGTTTTAAGCCACTAAATTTGTGACAATTTGTTACAGCAGCAATTGGAAATGCACACAGGCGAGTGGATATTAGGTGGATGAATGAAAGTGTCCTGCAGATATCTAGATGGTATCTTAAGCAAATTGTGTGAAACGGAAATCTCGATTTTCACTGTTTTTACCCCTCCCACCAACCCTGTGCCCAATCTCAGGAAACAGCACCATTTCATTCACCTGTTTAGGTCATGAGTTTAGGAGTCACCCTGGATTTCTAGCCTTTTCTCACATTCCCACTTTAAACCTGTCAACAAATTCTACTGGCTCTACCTTCAAGATAAAGCCCAAATCTTGATGGTAGTGATTGTTTCATAGGTCATCAAGTTGCATACATTGAATATGCACAGGTTTTAAATTATACTGCAATAAAGTGATTTAAAAAAAAAAAAAAGGCCAAGCCCAAATCTAATGACTTCTCAACACCCCTCCTTATCCCATTGAGGTCCCCTCCCACCTGCCATCATCTTTCACCAAGGTCATGACCACAACAGCCTCCCATGTGGGCTCCCTGCTTCCACTCATCATCTCATTAATCCATTCTCCAGAGTATCTTTTACAATAGTACATCGAATCCTATCACACTCCTGCTCAAATACCTCCAATGGTTTTTCTTTTTATTGGAAGAAAATCCAACAAACTGGCCATGGTTGAAAGCCCTGCGTGATCTGGCCCCGCCTGCCTTTCACCCTTGTTTTCAAAACCCTGCTCTGCAGCACTGGCCTTCTTGGTATTTCTCAAACCATGCCCAGGTGGTAGCTGCCTCAGGGCCTTTGTACTTGCTGCTTGCTCTGCCTAGAACTCTCCTCTTTCACTTATCCACAGAGCCCACTCTCTCACTCTACTCAGGTTTCTGTTAAGATGTGGTCGCCTTGGAGAGACATTTTCCAGTCATTCCACCCAATGCAGCCTACCTGTCTCCCACCTATCTATATAAATACAGTTCTAGTTATTTCCTTTTAGGTGTTGTGAATAGTTAAGGATAAATGGTGACTTCCCATGTAGCTGCAGTTTACTTAGAACATGGGTTAGTTCATCTTTACATAGCTACCCATACCTCATATCTTTATGCCCAAAAGAGAAATTGGTCTTCAGCTCCCACAAGCCCTGTCAACCTAGAAGATGAATTGTAAACCAACTGTGATTTCACCGAAAGTACAAATCCTCCGACACAGCCTCTTTCGATCACAAATGGATTTTTTGTGCCCTTAAATGAGAGGGGCCATTGTTCCCATTAGGTATGTGGCTGTTAGGTGCTGGTTGACTAATTATAGCAAATTCTTACCTGGTGTTTTTACCTAACCAACCATTTCTAGCTTATATCCAAATCTCCTGGTTTTTAAGATGGTCAAGCTCTTTTGCCCTTGGTACTTAAGTTATTATAAAATGTTTTAAAATACACATTTTTGAAAAAAAGGAAAAGCTGACTGACTACATCTTCCTTGTTTTCTTTCCTCCTCTCCTTCTTACAACCAATCTCACTAAAAAGTGTAGCTACCTCTTATGACCTCCTTTAGGCTCCAAAGTTTGTAAACTGCTCAACTCACCCTTTCCCAACTATTCTACCACTGGTTATTAGCTTGGCTGCAAGTCAGAATCACCTGGAGAGGTTTTACAACACTGATTCCTGGGGCCCAGCCTCAGAGATCCTGACTTAGTTGCTCTAAGCTGCTGCCTGAGCATTCAGATCGGAAAAGCTCTCTGGGTGAGCCGACAGTGCTGCCATGATTGAGAACCATCATATCTACTCCCTCCCATCATCTTTACAGCCCCCCCTCCTTAAGAATAAACTCCCCAGACTTCTTGAAATTTTCCATAAATCTTAAATTTACGAAGACTTGCCTTTTGCTTGATGACTCAATTTTCCTAACAACACCCACCAGAGGAAATGTCTCCTTACTTGGTTTTAGAATTCTCTGGAGTTTGCAAAGCCATTTCTACATGTTATTTCTCTGGCTTCTCCCAAACATCTCTGTAAGGTGGGCATTCAAGGATAAGATGAGGCAATGAAGCTAGAACAGAGGTGTGAAGGATTAGGGCTGCCAGATTGGGCAAAACAAACACAACAAAAAATAACCCTACCATAACAGAATGTCCAGTCAAATTGGAATTTCAGATAAACAACACATTTTTTTTAGTATAAGTTTATGTTCCGTGCAATATTTGGGATATATTTTGCAGAAATTATTCTATTTGAAATTCCAGTTTAACTGGGCATCTCGTATTTCACCCAGCAACACTACACTCAGTGTTCACTCCTCTTCTGAAACTCAGACTAGTAGCTTATGTCATTCTGTCACCTTCCTGTGATCTCCCAACAGCTTGACAACTTCAGGTCTTGGCCAACATTCTTCCTATCCTCTGCAGGGGTAGTTTATCTTCAGAAAGCACCTCTTCTGTATATCAGAATCCATTTGTACCTTCTTTTTTGTCCCCATCCTCATCTCCTTTCTGTGGCCTAAATTACTGATAAGATCAGACTGGTGGGGGGAGAACACAATCAATCATTGACAAGTACTTTCTGTGTACTAGGTGGGTGCTAAGTGCTTTGTGCTTATTATTTCATTTACTATTCACAAGACCCTTGGAAGTAGGTATCGTTTCCTAGGTACCTACATAGGATGCTTTCTATTTTAAGATGAAGAAAACAAAACTTTGGAGAGGTTAAGAGACTCCTCAGGGTCATACAACTTGGAAGTGCCAACTCTGGGATTTGAACCTGAGGCAGTCTGACACCAGGGTCTTTTTTTCTCAGCTAGCATGCTACGAAAAACAAGAAGATGGTACTGAGAGCCTTGTGGATTTGCCTCAGAAAGTCAAACTGAACAAGCTGGAAAACTTAAGTTTTCCATTTAATCTGGCTTTCTGAAGCTCCTGGCATTTGGAACAATCATTGGATAAACCTTTTCCATTCCATGTGGGTGGCTTGCGAGCTTAAAAGTGTTGACAATATAGCAATCCATAAGATACATACATATTCTTGGAAACCTTATTTTTAACCCTGAAAAAAAAGAAGTGTCACCGCAAGGCTCTTAAAGAAAGACTTCGGCAGCCATTGCCAGCAAAGTAAACACTAAATCAACCCAGGGACAATGTTCTTTAAACACATTTGCTGAGGCTAAGGGGCAAATAGTTTATACTGATTCTGGGTAACTGGCCACAAATATGTGTCCAAGAGGCCTTTTTCCAAGTGTTCCATATCTTTTTTGGTATAAGCTTCTCCTGTGCTTTAGCCCTCTGTAAATATTTGTGCATTAATGTATGCTGGCAAATGTCTCCAGAGGAAAGCAAGCTACATTATGCCAAGCAAAATTGTAATTAGCAACACAAAAGAAAAAGAATTTGTCTCTTTCATCTCAGTGCTTAAAAACTGTCAGCACTTAAGACAGCTGGAAGCTTCAGCAAAGATAATTTGCAAAAGCTGATTTTCCTAAGCTTTTAAGAGTTGGTCCTATACCCTAATACAAAAAACATCCACTTGAGAATTATTTGTTCCCTTCACTACTTAACATTAATCTAGTTAATATTAATTATGAAAGTTGTTGTAGAGAAATGTTCCTTTAAAAAATGTCAACCTGAAAATATTATTAAAGGAGCATTTTGCCTTGTGGCACCCATGAGGCACTGGAGGAGAGGGAAAACAAGAGTGGCCCATCTTGTCTAGAAATAACTGCCTAAGTGATTCAGTCAAGAGGAAGAGGAAAGAGGTGCGCCTGCTGATACCAGCTGGAGAAGTGAGTGCACCTGGACCCGCTTATTCAATGCTGTGTGCTGGTCAGCTCTTTCTTTACACTTCACAGACTTCCTCAAAAAGCTGCCTGGGGCTTGAAGTTCCTAGCAGCCTCTGGAAGTTCCTGGGCAAGAGTGCTCCAGTTCAGGGTTCATTTAGGACCTGAATCCTTTGCTATTTGATCTGGGGGATGGGATGGCTAGCCAGGTCTGCGAACAACCGATGAACTCCTGGCCCCTTGGTCTATTCCAGCTGTTTAATTCGGGCTTTGCTGCCACTCGTGCAGCTCTGCAAGGGAGCCTTCTGGTGTCATTATAGATTAGCACAGTGCCTGAAGACCACCTACATCAGAACGTCCAGGCAGGTTGTTCAACATGCAGATTTCTGGTCTCCACTCCAGACCTAGTGAATTGCAATGGGGAGTGGGTGGAGCATAGTAATTTGCTTCATAAAAAGATCTTCCAGGAATTCTCAGGCAACCTAAAAACTTGAGAATCACTAGAGTGAAGAAATTATTTCCTACCTGCTCATCTTAATTTCCTCTCCACTGCCTTCCCCACGGCCTTCTTGGGAGACTGGAAAGGAAGAGGCTATTTCCTCTGCGAACTCCTCTCTGAATCTCTGAACAGAAGGACACTCCTCACCTGTATTCCAGGGTAATGTGCACACACTCTGCCATAACCAGGATTTCACTGCAGTGATTTTTCACCTTCCCTCAGCGTCATATCTTGGTCTTTTTAGCCCCATCTCTAATATGACATTTAACATTTAGTAGAACTCTTTCAACACTTGCTGAATAAATCGATCTTTTGTATAATCCTTGTACTTCTGGACGACCCCCATTTGAAAGCCTAGACCAGAAGACATGATCAAGGAACAGTTTCTGGGGCAGAAAGAGTGAAGGGAGGGTCCAGCGGAGGCTCTTCCCTTCTTCTTCTCCGTCTGCCTCATGTCGTCATCATCGTCTTTGATATTGACTACTTATTGATCACTCTGTGCCAGGCATTACACTAAGCACGTTACATAATCTCATTTAATCTTCACAACATTACTATCCTCATATATAGATGAGAAAACTGAAGGATTGCCTACGGTTACGTGAGTGTTAAATGATCAAATGGCAGAACTTGGATAAGAACATGGATTTGATTCAGGGACTAATTTTTAAACACGAATGGTTAAAAGCACCTTTGCTGAAAAGTTTAATGCTGTGTCAATTGAGCTCTGCTTTAAGCAACTGAAGCCAGAACTAGCATTAGAGACCGAACCTGTCTTACTCTTCACTTCCCTCTTTTTCCCAACTCTTCCCTGAATCTCATGCTCTTCGTTTGGGTCAGACTATCAAAACTCAAGAAATGCTCAGCCTTGTATATCTGCAGCCATAACTCCACGTGCCTTCCAAATTTATATCCTTTGACATAGTTTGGTTTTGAATGCTTAAAACACATTTGTTAGAAAACTGTAATGCCATAAATATTTATGGTGCCATATAAATCAAAGTTCATGCCAAAACCAACTCATCATATCTGGCTTTTGCATTTTCAAATGTCCGTCGCATACTTTTAGAGGCTGTTCATGCGTGAACCTACAAGCTAATGGAGTTTCCATGTCCACATCAGTACTGTGGTGGTGACTGGGGTTTCCAAATATGTCCTTGGTGTGTTTGTTAATGATTTATGAATCAAAAGGAATAATTTGCCATCTGATCCAAAACAAAGGACTGAGGTCCATCAAAAAGGCAATCTATGGCCCAAGGGCACACTGGCAAGGAGGGACCATCATTCTCCAGGTGTCCACTGGGCTCTAAGGACAGGACAGATGGGAAGAGACAAACTCCTAAGTTTCAATGCACAACAGTCCTGCTACCAATGAAAATATGCAAGGAATAGCTCCCTTAATTCCATTCTGTTTATGATGATATTTTAAAGGCCACAATTCACATTTGCAGACACTTTGAGAACATATAAACAATCCTATTATATCACTCAGTAAAGGTTTATTTAAAAGGGAGAGGGGCATAGAAAGTAAACAGTATATCAGGTAACTTAATGTTATCGTGGAATTCTGAAAGAAAATTTTGTTGAGGCTTAAGAGAGCTTGAAAACCTGTCTTTCATGAAAGCTCCAAAATACATGTTTTTTAAAAACTAATTCTTTTTAGGGCATATACTATGTTATCAGCGCCATGTTCAGAGCAGAAGGGAGAGAAAAACATATATATGTATGGCCCTCGTCCTCAAAGCAGAACTTCTTAACTGTCATGTCCACATGGATCACTTGGGAATCTGGTTGAAATGCAGATTCATGTTGAGTAGGTCTGGGGCGGGGCTTGAGAATCTGCATTTCTGACAAGCTCCCAGGGGATGCTGACCCTGCCAGTCCATGTATTCACTCTGTTGCAGGACATGAAGACATGTACAAGGCAATCTGTAAAAACACGTTTTGCTCTACATCTCTTTGAAGAACTCCTAGGGATCACATTCCTCCAGAATGAGTGACACCAGGGCTACTGCTGTTTGTCCCCCAGCAGATGAATTGCTGCTATAAACTGGGTGACCAGCATAGCTTCTTACCTAGCCAGATGTTTTCTGGAAAAGGACCTGAAAGATGAAGAGCTGGAGGAAAGGGTGTGTGTCCGGGAAGTCAAAAGGCAAGCCTTGATCACCACAGTAGCTGGCAACAAAAGATTTCAGGAGATGTACTCCAAGTCCAGACAAAATAAAGGATTTGTCAACCAGTGTCTATGACCTTTCAGTGGATGTCATATTCTTTCTCAGAGGCCTTGGTTTCTTCTAGGTTATAAGTCATGTGAATACAATGAGCCCCAGCACTTTATTTTGAGACCTATTTTGAGCAATTCATAAACATAATGGGCTTATGATGGCTTATGGAAATTTGCTCACAGAAAAAGATCAGGGCAGAGCCTAAAGCTGTCTGTGACTATATTAATAGCTAAAACTTTAAATAGCCTAGTAGCACCTTAGGGAACATTTTAAAAAGTAGACAGAATCCCAGAACTGAACCCGTTATGCCAGTGAGGACGCCATAGACTGTGTTGTCTTCACAGGACAAGAGCAGTGCTCTGTCTGACATTCCTGCATGGGGACTTGGGTTCTAAACAACAGTCAGAACTAGGAATGTATGTTCACCAGGACAGAGTTCTCCTTTAGGATAACTTGTCATCAGAATTTGGAGGTATGAAAAGATGGAAAATGCATTTTTACTGCAGTATTATTCACAATAGCAAAAACATGGCACCAACCGTGCTGCCCATCAAAAGTGAACCAGATAAAGAAAATGTGATACATATACATGATGGAATATTATGCGGCCATAAAGAAAAACACAATTATGGACTTTGCAGCAACTTGGATGGATTTAGAGTCTATCATACTCAGTAATTTATCACAGAAACAAAGATCTGAGTACTACATGTACTCACTCATAAGCGGACCCTGAACATTTATAATCCTATAAGAAAGCAATTGGCAGTAGTGGGACACAGTCAGGGGAGGGAGGGGGAAGCACATAAAATCAGTAAGGGTACCCAAACTTTACCTGCATCATGACCACTTATGTACCTAATCCTGAGTTGTACCCCACATCTTTAAAATAAAAATTATAATAATAAAAAGAAAAGATGGTAAAGATTCAGAATGGAAGTATGAACAATCACATATATAGCTTGAAATAGGATTTCTGATCTTGATAAACAAGTGTTTGCCCATGGAAGTATTCAAAGATGAAGATCTTAACAGTGAATGAAATCTCTGGTCTAAGGGATATAAGGTACTATTCATTATTTATAACCTATAACTTCTCAGAGAATTAAGAAAAAAGTGAACTCTGATACTTGGGATCATGTCTTTTACTCTAATGACTTGTACAAGGCAAATCACTAAAGTGCTATAGTTTTCACTTAAAATTGCAATGCACTTAGGCATGTTTTATGTCTACGATAGGAACCTTAATAGGATAGCCTATTTTCCATGTGAATTCTGGGAAGAGTCGGGCTGATGCCTGTTGATTCTTGATTCATGATCTCCACTTAAGTGTTGAACATTTGGAATATTTGAAATGGCAAGAAACCAGGGACAAGTCTAATGAACTGACCCTAAATTTGTTCCTTATTTGAAAAAAGAAACTTTTTATGCCATCTGATTTTGTTGCCAAATTAATAAATGGCAGTTCACCACCAACATCTTTGTAAACTGATTAACCCTTTATGTAGAGAGCCTCAGCTTCCCAAGAGATTATTTACTTGTTTTATTAGCACAAAAGTTTCAAAAAATTATGTATTATACTTTTGGTTGAGGTCAAGAAAGTAGTGTAAATTCTTATCCTGTTTTTACATTTCCCCATCACCTTAAATAACTTCAGAAGGGAAAGCAAACTGGACTGGTTAGAAATTGAGCAACCACATTTTAATCAATAAATATGAACATTCGTGTGTTAACCAATTATTAGGCAGAAAAAAATAGTAATTTGTCAAGAGATAACACCACCTTGAAAACAAGGTGCCAAAAATCTTTGCAATAAACTCTTCCCCACTTATAGAATTAGAAGTAACAAATATTTATTCAGAATAAGGCTTAGAATAATCTACTAAATTCTAGAAATATTTTAAAGCTAAAACAGATTATCTTGCACATAAAGCTATAACAGATTATTTTGCACATACATAGATTACCTGACAACCCAGTGAATAAATGACTGAGTGGATGAATTGTTGAACATCAGGGAATATGATTACTTATATTCACATTATGGGCCAGGCTGACATCCATTTCTTTATCCTCCCTGCCTCACTATTCCTTCTGTGCTGTGTATCACAGGAAAACACACTTCCATGGGCTCTCGCCAGGTGGCTTCCGAGTAGGGCTGGAATGGTAAGGTGCTGATGGAAGACTCAAGGGCAGGAGAGGTAAGGCCAGGGTATGCTCCGTATCTGAATCAGCTCTGGCCTTGCCTCCGTAACAGGCAGTGGCTCTGTCCTTGCCATGGCTCCATTTCCCATAATCCCTTGGTGGCCCTTGCCCTACCAGGCAGCCCCCACCATGGTACCTACTCCTCTGCATGATTCCAGCTTCTGAACTCATCCACACCTCTTTCCATTATCCTTGTAGCCCTGAGTATGGTAACAGCTTCTTGCTATTTAGCTTCTCTTTCATCATCTAGGTATATCAGCTTCCTGTATTCAATTCCCTCTATCGAAACACAAGCGGTTTCTGTTTCCCAGACTAGATCCTGACTGATACATAGTAGAGTCATTAAATTTTATCTTCTCTAACTTATCTGGAAATTTTTGCATGAGAATATGCCCTAAGCCCATGGAAAATCACACAAATCACACTTAATACCCACTTTCTGCAATACAGGCCAAAAAATATCCCTTTGGCTGATCTTTTGTCAAACACTGGGATTCTCTTTGCCAAGTGCAAATACATCTCTGACTGTACCAGTGTCATCACCAACTACAGCGGACACAGCTAAGAGTCTTTTCCAGAGGTCACTTTTGTTGCATGTATCAAGTGTGAAAACAAGGGAAAAACACACAAAGAGAAAGCTAATTTTAAGAGAAAATTACACAGTCATCAAATGAATAATATTATTTTAAAAAGTCTCTGAAAAGTCAGAGAACATAAGACAGCACCAGAAAGTTTCTTCCCTGTTGAATCAATAAATTTTCCTGAAATTAAAATCTGTAGAATTTCCAGATATTTCAAAAGTGTAAAAAGAAAAAAGCGGATTCATCAACAAGTGATCCAGAGTTTCTCAGTTAGAATGCCCCCCGAAATAGTTATAGTTATTGACTGAAGTAGAGTTCTTTGGTGAGCATGGAGACCACACACGGGATCTGCTTCTTCTCGTGGAAGAGCGGGTCGTCAGACTGAGACTCAAAGTGCCTGGCTACCCTGTAGTTCACCCTGGTGAGGATCTGCATGATCTCCAGGTCTTTCCCGTGCTCCTCCAGGATGGAACAGAGAGCTTGCACAAACCAGGAGCCTCTTCCTGGGCTCCTCCATGAGTAATAGCCTTCAATAGGAGAGAAAGGAGAAGATCAAATCAGCGAATTTTGGTAGCTGCTCCACTCACCAATGAGAATGAGCTTTCCATGTTTGGAGCTTTCATGAAACCTGCTTTTTGGAAATTATTTCATTCTACTCTGCACATACATCACTAATGAGAATTATGCTGATGTGCTCAGAGAGCAAACATCTTAGGTTTAGAAGGTTGCACAAAGTTGCTCAAAAATGCACTGGGTGTTCCAGCACAAAAATCCAATGGCAGCCAACATCACTAAGGGCCAGCATTAGGGAATGTTGCCAGGGAACTCTCTGGCATTAGTTTTGATAGAAGTGACACATGATACATATCAGGTATGCCAGTGAGTATGAGAAATCTGCACATGAAGACTTTCAAAACAAATGTTGGAGGATAACTCCATAACTCTGGAATTCGTTGTCACCCTTTTGGGGTCAGTGCTACTTTCTAATACAAGACTAGGGAAGGAATTTACAGGGACTCTTGAAGAATTTTGAGCTGTGTTCCTGCTGTGAATTAGAGCTGGATCCTGCTAAAGAAATCCAGAGGTGAAAGGTGGCTGGAGGCCCAACTGCCTGCCAGGCTGAGCCAGGAGACCTGCTGCTTAATGGGGAGGGGGTGTGAATCTCAGCCTAAGACTCCAAGACCCACAACAGTTCCTTTACACCTCTTTATCAGGGGAAAGTTCAGGTTGCTTTGCATAGCACACAGGGCCCACCATGATAGGGACCCTTGCCTACCTGTCTAGGTTTGACCTGGGCCAAGCCCTGTGCTATGGCTTAAACTGAACTGTGTCCTCTCAAAATTCATTTGTTGAAGCCCTACCCCACAATGTGACTGTGTTCAGAGACAAGGCCTTCATGGAGGTAATTAAGGTTAAATGAGGTGACAGGGGTTGGGCTCAGATCCAAAAGGATTAGTGTCCTTATAAGAAGAAACACCAGAGAGCACACTCACTCTTGTTCTTTCTCTTTGCCATATGAGGACACAGCAGGAAGGTGGCCATTTACAAGCTAGGAAGGGAGCCCTTACCAGAAACCAAATCCCCCAGCACCTTGATCTTGTACTTCCCAGTCTCCATAACTTAGATAAATAAATTTCTGTTGCTTAAGCCACTCAGAATAGGGCATTTTGCTATAGCAACCCAAGTAGATTGATATTCCCTGTGGTCCGGCCTTGAGTTTTACCAAATGCTTTGGGTAATTTGATCTCTCAGGCTTCTGTCTTACCTCTGTTTGTTTGAATTTTTAGGACTCAGTTACAGAGTCTGCTTTTTAGAAAAAGTAGCTGCTATCACCTGCCTTCCTTGAAGAGTTCACCCTTCCTTCTTGAGTTCTTCCAGAACTTGCTTGGAGCACCTACAACTCTACCACAGGTTTGTTTACAAAGACATATGCCCCCATTACACCACCTCCTCTCTAGAACAGGAAGACCAAATTATTTTTTATCTTACACCATCCTTAAAACTTGTGAAGTTATCGCTCTCACAAATCCCATCTGTAGATCCTGCCAGAGCTGGTTTTCCAACCACACAGACCTATTTACTGTAATCAATACCTCTGCACCAAGCACTTGACAAAACTACTGTTACAGTTGGGAAAATTCTAACTTAGTGATGTTTGTAGCCAAAACAAAGGAAGGACTTTCACTGAACAGATTCAGTTAGACATGGTGCTTGATAAAATAGTTGCTTTGCTCATTACTGGCGTTTTCCAGTGCCTGCATACAGGTTGCAGTGTAAAGAGCTGAGCCCCAGCTCTACTGTGAACTGAAATCTCTACGTGACCTTGGGCATATCACTTAAGTTCACTCAAAGTCACTTTTTTTTTTTCCATCTGTAAAACCAGGACAGCAACAACACCTTTTCTAACTACCTACACATGAAAAACATTCTTTTTTTTTTTTTTTTTTTTTTTTTTAACTTGGAGTCTCACTCTGTCACCTAGGCTGGAGTGCAGTGATATGTTCACGTCCATTGCAGCCTCAACATGCTAGGCTCAGGCAATCCTTCCGCTTTAGCCTTTCAAGTGGTTGGAGCTACAGGCACATGTCACCACACCTGGCTAATTTTTTTTTTTTTTTAAATTAGAGATGCGGTCTCTCCAAGTTTCCCAGGCTGGTCTCAGGAACTCCGGGGCTCAGGCAATCCTCTCACCGCCGCCTCCCAAAATGCTGGGATTACAGGCATGAGCTACCATGCCCAGCTGAAAACATCCTAAATTATAAAGTGCTATAAAACTGTTTGTTCTTATAATTACCAATAATAATAGTAATAAGATATAAGATAATTCAGCTTTCCTGGAGAGGAAAATGAATACAGCTCTATGGTTGTTAGAATAATGGTCCACAGAGATGTCCATGCCCTAACCCTGCAACCTGTGAAAATGTAACCTTACATGGCAAAAAGGACTTCAAGGTTATAGGACTGAGATAGGAAGATGATCCTGGATTATTCAGGTGGGGTCAGTCTAATCATAGGAGTTCTTTCCCAGTGTGGTCAGAAAGGGAATGCTGTGAGGAGGGAAGAAGGGTCAGAGAGATGTGAGGTTGCTGGCTTTCTACAAGCCAAGGAATGCAGGAGGTTCTAAGATGCGTGACAAAACATGAGGAATTGGATTCCTCCTGAACCTCCAGAAGGAACATAGCCCTGACAACCCATTTTGGAATTCTGACCTCCAGAACTGTAGAATACATTTGTGTGTTTTAAGCCATTGTGTTGGTAGTCATTTATTACTGGAGCCACAGAAAATGAATCCAGTTCTCAAGTCTGCATTTTGATGGTGAAATGGACTGGTGTGGTAAGCAGACAATGTTATTGATACCTGGAACCGTAGAGTAAGCAAAGAGAAAGTCAGCTTCAACTGGGATCTTGTATCGGGGATTAGCATCTGTGTCATTGATGGGTCCTGAGTCAGCCTGGATGCCATCATCGAGCTCCGTCCCTCGGCAAGCCTAAACAGCAAAGCAGAGATCACTCCATGGAATTGGGAACAGAAACACGCATGCTGTTCTCTGCTGAGTCCCTGTGCCTAGAACTCCACCTGGCATATACTAAGATCTCAATGGTAATTTGATGAATGGATAAATGAATAAATGTTGGGTTGAATAACTAAGCAATGCAAATAAAAGTACTGCAATGTCTTAAAGAAACTTTCATAATTTGTGATCCAATGCAAACACATATGCCAACCATTCAGAGATAGAAAAACAAAACCCTGATTTGCATACCCCAATGGAAAAAGCATGTAAATTTGTAAAAATGATGCCATCCCAGTCACTCTGTAATCGCTTCCCATTTGCAACTGTATTGGCTTTGAAAAGTGATTACCTGAATGAAGAAGAGTTTGGGCTTCTCTAAAAGGGTTTTGCATCTATCCCCCCTGAAATGGGCTGTCAAATCCTTTATCGGTGTCACACCATCTTTCCCATAAATTAAATTTTCTTCTCCATGGCTTAATAGAATACAGGCGAAGCAGGCTGAATTTGTATGGTCCTCTTCAGAAGCTGCAAGCATACAATTTGAACACTGAAGATTTAAAGCATGAGTCCTGTGGGGCCTCAGATGCAGTATTCCCAGAGGTAGCCTGACAGCTGCACAAGGGAAAGGATGTGGAAGAGGTTTAATAATCTTGCTGAAAGGTGACACAACCGGCTAGGGCTTTGGGGCTGTGTTTCAAGCCCAGGCTGCTGTTAAGCCTGGCTGGATTCAGACAGAGCAAGTATGGTTTCTCCCATTCTAATTGTTGAGAAACCTTTGCATCAGTACTCAAAGTGATTTTTGTATTAGTTTTTATAATAGAGGTACAAGGTGATGGTGACAGAGTTGAAATTCCTAGCTTATTTTAAAATCAGATGAATTAGGACAGAATTGGAAAATGGGAGTTTTGTGCTCACTGGAACCGATGACATGTACTGGTCAAGAAAAATAACTGCTTTACTGTTTTGATGGGACAATAAACAAGAATTCTCTGACTAAGACATGCTCTGGGCTTGGGTGGAATGATTCACCTTTCACAAGAACAGAAACTACAACTGGGACAAGTCCATACGCCTACATAGGCTGTTATACTTCTCAAAGCATGCTTACGAACTTTCCCTTGGCTCACAAATATCCCTACTCCATCTCCCCAAAATAGGAGGAGCTGGTATCATGCTAAACATTTCAGAAAAGCAAAAGAAGAAGGACAGTATGGTTGCCTTGCCCAAGTTGCCCAGCTTTTAGAACTTTGGCCAGATCAAGACTCAGACTCCTGATTTCTAGTCTAGGTCTACCATGTGGTCTACTTAGGTACAAAAAGTTGGCTTATAAATGTTAAATTTGAAGAAATTAGGAAAAGATGCCTAGTTTAAAAAAAAAAAGAGAGAAGGTGGGATCTTTTTCTTTTTTAGCTGCATAGCTAAGAAAAGCAGCAGTGATTTGAACTGTATACCCAACTTCTGCCTGTGGGTCCATGTTTAATGAATTTGTAGGCTATTACTTTCAAAAACTTGACCTAAATACCGAGTACCCTACGTGGTATCCGTTAGGTAATATGACATAACAGGAAATGCATTTGTCCTGGAGTCAGAAGACCAGAGCTCAGGTTTCAGTTCTGTCCCTACTAACTGTACTCTTCAATATGTCTCTTACCTCCCTAAAACTCTATCCCCACATTTATAAAATGAGCATGACAATATTCTGTTGGCCAACATTGTGGGGTTGTGTTAATAAGCTAATAAGATAATTTTGTGGACATGCTATCTAAAAAGTAAAGTAGTTCAAAAGCATGTGGGGATTATTATTCTCTATCTGCCACTAAGGGAAAAGTTTACACTTTTAATCTGATCTGGCAGGGTAATATATAGACCTGTTACTTCCCCAGGAATGAGCCTTTTAAAACTGTGAGCATTCTGTATATATAGAACCTACTTATCTTGCTGGAATTTAAGCTGATTTCATCTTTTTACAGAGAGATTGAAGTTTCCTGAAAGACACCTGCCTACTCTATGACAGGTGTGGACTGGCCAGGAGGAAGACGGGCTTCTCACGCTCAAATTCCTGTCCTGCAAAGGTATTCTCCTGAGACCAGCCTGGGTCCCGCTCCTCTCGGGTGCAGGAAGAAGACCGGTGGAGGAATGTTAAGCGCTCACCTTTTTTAAGCAGAGATTGCATCTTGGCACAAGAGCAGTCATTGTGGACAACCACCTCAAAACCCAGTCTTTGAAAGCACTTGAAAAGGGCCTCGGCATCTTTGTCCGTTCCATTTCGAACACCCATACCTATGGGAATCATGCAACAGGTTTATGGATAAGCAATCCCTGACTGAATACCACATGTGCGTACCAGCAGACCAGGTATGAAATGTGCCAGGTGTCAGCTCCAGCAGAAACGCTCTGAGTATCAGTACATAAAATGCCTTCCAAGGACACAATAACATAAGCAGCAAACTCCAAGGAGAGGCTATCAACTCAGCCCACCCACTACAGTCGAGCCTCCTCATATTAACTCTCAGCTCCAGGCAAAACCAAGGCTCCCTTGATTCTTGGTCCACATCAGCCAATATACATGGTGGGACCTTAGGTTGAAAGTTCTCCATTTACCCTCATCCCTTCCCCCGGATCCACAAGTAGCACCTTCAGAGGGCTGTCTGTTGCAGTAGGTGGACAAAGCATTTCTCCGATGAATGCCTGATACACATTGGAGAAAACAGAGCAGAACAGGAAAGGTTAATCCACACCCACACAACCTACCTGTCACTTTATCAAAGTTCTTGTTGTTTATTATGATGCATTTGCCCACCTTCTCAAAATTCATGTTATACTGATATGTAGGCACTCGATCCCGGGTGGTCTTGACAGATCGTCCTGAGACATTTTTCTTCTTCTTACTAGGGAAACACACAATTAGTCAGTGGCTGTGGCAGAAGTTTGGATGTAATGCCTCTTGATTTTACTACTAGCAAAAAAAGGGGGTGCCCACGAAAGCAGCAATATCTTTGAGGAAAAGACTCAGAGTGGACAGATGGCTCTGTTTAATTGTCAACAGGGTCTCCTGGTAAATTTTGTTAGATGCCAGAGAAATGCAAATTAAAACGACACTATGATACCAATTCACAATTACCAGAATGGCTACAATGTAAGAGATTGAGTGTTTAGCACGTGGGATTATCCTACCTTGCTGATGGGAAACTACTTTGTATAACCATCACAGAAAACAAGCAGAATCTACTAAAACTGAATGTATATGCATCCTATGACATATACATAACTGAACGTATATGCAACTCCCCTGGGAAATGCCAACATGTTCACAGTGAATCAAAAGACAGATGCCAAAAGACAGATCCACACATGTTCACAGCAGTACTCTTTAGTAATAAACCCAAACAAGGAATATTCTGTATGCCCATTCACAGTAGATAAATTGTTGCATGTTTGCATAATGAAATACTATCTAATAACAAGAATGAATAAACCATGACAACATGAAGCAACATAAAGGAATCTTAGAAATCTAACATTGAGTGAAAGAACCAACCTACAAAAAGGTATATACAAAGCTAAAAAAAACTAACACCTGGTACCAGAAGTCTGGAGATGGTTTTCCCTGTGGCGGGAAGGTCAGGGACCAAAAGGGACATAAAGACTTTCTTGAGTGTGGGTCATGCTTTGTTACTTGGGATGGATGCCGGTTATACACGTGTGTCCATCAGAGAAAATGCATCAGTGTGTGCACTTTCCTATGTGGACGTTACAATTTAATAACATTTATACTAAAAGGGGGAAAAGTAAACAGAACAATTAAAACAAGAAGGTAGGCCCCTTCCAATCTCCAGACATCAGCTCAAAAGTCTGGCATATAGGCACTGTGGCACCAGGCACCATTGAGCGGGCAGAGGAACACGTGCCCAGGGAGCGTGGGAAGCCACCTTGCTAGTCATCCATACCAATGTGAGCTCCGAGAAAGAAGAGACTTTTATCTGTTCTGAAAATTGCCAAATCCCCAACACTGAGAACAATACCTGGCACAAAAGTTGCTCAATAAATATTTGTTATATGAATGAATGAATAGCATTATAATCCCTCCATTTTATGAATAAGGAAACTAAGGTCCACAGGGAGTCAGGGGGTTGTCCCAGATCACCCAGCTGTAACAGGCAGGTCTGAGTCTGCAGCCTGGAGTATTTGTTAGTGATTGGCCCACTTTTCTCCCACAGCTCCTAGTCAGAGTTGGAAGGAGTGAAGTAAAAGTAAAAACCCAGCTTGCTGCCGAACAAACATGGGGTCAAGGGTACAGCACTTGAGTTTTCCCGGATTCTTATCGGTTGGTTTCTCAGAATCTCTGAAAGGGTGTGGCCTCTTCTCTTCCGGCTCCTACCTTGCTCCAGATTACAGATGAGCTCTGTATATCTAACCCTGATTCCTTCTTGCTGTTTTCCCATGTCAATATGACTTCATCCTCCACTTTTATTTATTTTTTAATTTTATTTTTGAGTTGGAGTTTCATTCTGTCGCCCAGGCTGGAGTTCATTGGCATGCACACAGCTACTGCAGCCTTGACCTTCTGGGCTCAGGTGATCCTTCCACCTCAGCCTTCTAAGTAGCTGGAAGTATATGTACGTGCTACCATGACCAGCTTATCCTTTTATTTATTGTAGAGATGAGGTCTCATCAAGTTGCCCAGGTTGGTCTTGAATCCCTGAACTCAGGCAATCCTCCCACCTCAGCCTCCCAAAGTGCTGGGATTACAGACTTCAGCCACCGCGCCCAGCCTATCCTCCACTTTTATAAGGTCACATTTCTCCCATGATGCCATTTTATTTTTAAAAGAGAAGTAATCCTGAATGTCTTCTCTTGCCTTCTCTGGGCTCCTCCACCATTTTGTATTCTGTCTGGCTTAAAGGTGATGCCAGTTTTTTCCTCACACTTCCTCTCCCAGAGTAGCAACAGAAAACAGCACTGCACTTGGGGTTGGCCAGAGTTCTGTGTCCATCTGCCCGTGTGACCTGAGCCAGTCAGTAGCCGTGCTTTGCAGAATGCTATCTTCCTCTCCTGTTACACGGAGCCAGTTGCATGCAGTAGGTAAAAGAAGCCTTTGTGATGGTGACAGAATTAGACGAAAAATGTGGTGGCAGTGGGTACTCCCTGGGATGTTTCCTCTTCCTTGGAGGATACGAGTATCAGCAAAGGGAGTTTCTGCACTGCTGTTCAAGGACACACCACACAGGCAAGGGTAGAATTTATTTCCTTATTGCCACCCTGTTAACGACCTTTATTGATCGCATCCCATGGGCATGTTAAAACATATGTGCCCAGCTTTTCATATACACACAAAATCTTTGGTCTTTAATAGACCAAAGCCTCAGAGGTGGGGGGAGGGGTATTATCCTGCCCATTTTACAAGCAATAATAATAACAATGAACATTTGTCAGTCTTTACTATGGGTCCAAATCTTGTTGAAACTCTCATCTGCATTTTCTCACTGAATCCTGATAGCAACTCAAAGAGGGAGGCAGATGCCTTGACCCCATGTTCATTAAGCAACAAGCTGGGTTGTCACTTTTACTTCGCTCCTTCCAACTCTGGCTGGGAGCTGTGGGAGAAGGGTGGGTCAATCACTCTAACAAATACTCCAGGTTGCAGACTCAGACCTGGGGGATCTGGGATAACCCCCTGCCTCCCTGTGGACCTTAGTTTCCTAATCCATAAGATGGTAGGATTACAATACTATTCATTCGTTCGTATAACGAGTATTTACTGAGCAATTTATGTGCCCCGTAACCCCCCTTCAGGAAGAACTGTGGAGGTCTGGGGCAGGAAAGTGGCCCAGGTCATGAGTAGGCACAGCAGGTCCAAATGCAGGCAGTTAGTCACAGATTGGAAGAATCGATATTGTGAAAATGTCCACACAACCCAAAGTGACCTACAGATTCAGTGCAATCCCTATCAAAATAATGACATTCTTCACAGAAATAGAAAAAATAATCCTAAAATGTATATGGAACTGCAAAAGACCCTGAATAGTCAAAGCAATCCTGAGCAAAAAGAACATAATTGTAGGCATACATTATACTACAAAGCTATAGTAACCAAAACAACATGGTACTGGCCTAAAAACAGACAGACAAACAAACCAATGGAACAGAAGAGAGAACTCAGAAATGAATCCATGCATTTACAGTGAACTCATTTTTGACAAAGGTGCCAAGAAAATACACTGGGGAAAGGATAATCTCTTCAATAAATGGGAAAACTGGATATCTACATGCAGAAGAATGAAAGTAGACTCCTATCTCTCATCGTGCATAAAAATCAAATATAAATGGGTTAAATACTTAAAACTGAGACCTGAAACTATGAAACTATGAGAAGAAAATATTGGGGAAACATTCCAGGACACTGATCTACACAAAGTTTCCTTGAATAACACCTCAAAAACACTGGCAACCCATGCAAAAATGATACGTAAGTACAAAAAAAGTGTATGTTTGCAGCTATTCCTGTTTAGACCTGCCACCCACAGGTCAGGGGCTTCATCAAATCCCTGCCCATTCTCACAGCCAGGCTGCATTTGTGCAGATAAGAAAGTTCAAGTTCAGAGTTGGAATGTGATTCCTGGTGATCTGGTCTCACAGTGTGTGCTTTTCTCCACGATACTGAATGTTCTTTGAACGAACACTGTCTTTGAGATTAAAATTCAGGACAGGACTTACTCATCTTCCAGGTAACATTTGGATAAATTGAAGTCTAATTTGTGTGACTTTTCTTAAACCAGGAACCCCGACCCAGTTAACCCCTCAACAAAGGTAGCTACAGGATAGGCTTCATCCAGCGTTCCTGGCAACCCTTCAGAAAATAGCAAAATGAGATAAAAGGAGAGAAAACTTAAGAGGTAAAGTAGGATTCTTAACACATCAACTGATTTCAGAGCAAGATTCTTAAGTTATGTAGCTAGTTAAGGCTATTTAAAGACCCTAAGAGTACCATTAAGGCTGGCAGGCTGAAGGTCACAGTTTATACACTAAAACCTTTTAAGGAGTTTTTATCTTTTACTTTTATCTTCCACAATATGGATCTCTATGACAACATCCAAATATTAAACAAGCAATGATTTTTTTTAAAAAAGTTATCATTAGCTCATCCTCGGTGATGAACAAAACAAAAGCAGCATCTTTTATAAGAAAAACAGGGTTAGAGATAAGTTATGTAAAAAATAAAAGGACTCTGCTTCTATCAGAATAGAATTTGGAAAATCAACTGGTTTTAAAAAAAATAACCACAACAGGGGAATAAAGATACACATACTTTAAATGAAATACTGTCTATGGTTATGAAAAAGTACCTTAAAATTGAATGCAAAATGTGATTCTCATTGCTGGTAAATATCTCAAAAAGGTGGTACCTAGCCTGCCCCAAACTGAACTCCTGTTTTTCAAAATAAACTTTATATCTGCTTTCTTCTTTTGGATTTGAGTCAGTCAGTATTAATTTTTCCTTCTAGCCAAAATAGCTTGCCCAGCCTGCCCCTAAATTGAACTCTTATTTTTCAAAATGAACTTATTATCTGCTTCCTCTTTCTGGACTTGAGTAAGTCAATATTAATTACTTCCTTCTAACCAAAATAGATTTTTGTTAAACCTCGGTCTTCACAGACCGCAGATGTGCATTAGAGAATGATTATCAATTCAATCCCATTGAATTCACCTTCCTAAGAAGAGCTGTCTTTGAAAAAACTCCATCCATAGCTAAAATTTGAGGAAGCAAACCCTGATGATTAAAACATGTGACCAGATAGAGAGAAAGAAAAGGTGGAAATGAATGTTGAGAAGGCATTAGGAAGAAAGCACCAGAAAAAATATTGGGGAGAGGGACTAAAGTCCACTGCATACAGATACATTCTGCAAGAATGAGTGTCTAGGAGATTAGCCTGCCACATAAGAGCTGTGACGTTCCAGGGCACCTTCTTTCTCCTGGGAATGATTTCTCTTTTATCCCCATTCTCCCTTCAAGACTAATGTTAAGAGACACCACATTGGTAGAAAGTGATTTCCCATCTTGCCCACCCCAACACTCTGGCCATCACTGATTAGTCCAGGAATACCTGATCCCTAGGCTGGACCAATCAGCTCTCTTCCCTGGGAATCTGAGACCTGAAATTGAGAAAAAGGATCAGCCTCTGTCAAGGTGGCTAAAATAAGGGCTGTTGGTAGCTGTGTTTCACCATGTGGCCTGAGGAGCCTAGATGACAGGTTGGTTAAGAGGGGACAGAACAAAGCCAATGGATAAGAAAAGTGAGGGAATGAAGGAGGAGAGTGGGTAATGTTCAAACCTAGATTCCTGTAGCCTGAGTGCTCTTTTAAAAATAGATCCCAAGAACTAGAAATTGACCTTCCATATGACCCATCAATTTTCCTATTGGGAATATACCCAGAGTAACTCAAATCATTCTACAAAAAAGATACTGGCACACAAATGTTTGTTGCAGCTCTATTCACAATAGCAAAAACACGGAACCAACCATGCTGCCTGTCAAAGCTGGACTGGATTTAAAAAATGTGGTACATATACACAATGGAATATCATGCAGCCATAAAGAAGGACAAACATATGGACTTTGCAGCAACTTGGATGGATTTAGAGTCGATCATACTCAGTGATCTATCACTCAGTGAGTACTATATGTTCTCACTCATAAGCGGACCTTGAACAATTATCATAATACTATAAGAAAGGGATTGGCAGTAGTGAGAAACTACCAGGGGAGAGGGCTAGGATTGGCAGTTGAGGGAACCTGCTGGGAGGGGGGGCGCACACCTCATCAACAAGGGTACCTACATAATCAACGTTTGTATACCTAACCCTGCATTGTACCCCACACCTTTAAAATAAAAAAATAAAAATAAGAATAGATCGCAGTGGCTGTGAACATGCTACTGTACTCCAGCCTGGGTGACAGAGTGAGACTCCAACCCAAAAAAAAAATAGATCCCAACACCACCACATAAAGTCCTCCAGGGCTCCCTTTGAAACTCCATTCCAGGATTTGAGGACCCTCAGGAGCTCCCCTGCCAGCCTGTCTGTCTTTGTTCCTGGTGCAGTACTCCCCTGCACAGGGTCAGACCCACTAACAGCTTGTGGTCCCACAGGGCATAGCAGGACCCAGGACATCCATGATGGGCTCCTGCCCTGCTGAGCTGGTAGCTGTCCACGGGTCTTATGTCTCTGCACACAACAATCCTAGTTCACTGAGCATCTCGCTGCTGGCTCAGGCTAGGACCCTGGAAGGTCCAAGCCATATCCTTTCCTGACCTGATGTCTACCATTTCCCCCTAAGTGGCCTCTCTCCAAAGTGAACTTTTAAGTAAATAAAAATGATAAACCCAATCACATTATGTCCTTGCTTTGAGCCATCCAGTAGTTTCCCCAGGTGCTGAGAAAAAACTCCAGGGTCCTGACGACAGTCCACAAGTCTCATCGCTTTCCACTCTTCTTTCCCGGCCACATTCCACTCCAGAAAATCTCGAGCTTGTCCAGCTTGTGCCTGCCAGGGCCTTTGCTCTCGCTCGTCCTCTGCCTGGACTTCTCACAGCTCCAAGAGTACCATATCCCCTCTTTCACTTCACTCAGATCTCTGCTCACATCTCTAGTTCCTGCACATATCCCACACCTGCCAGTCATTCTCTGTCCTGCCCCTGCTTTAATTTTTAAGCCACACCTCCTCATTAGACCTCAATTTACAGAGCAAAGTCATCTCCCATTAGAATGTAAACTGCATGAAGGCAGGGCCTGCACTAGTTCACTACTATGCGTCCAGCTTCTAAAACAGTGCCCGGTACATAGTAGGTGTTCAATAACATTCCGTGACTAAGTGAACAGCATTTCATGCTTAAGGAACATCATAGTCAAAGGCCCTGGGTAAGCGCCAATTTAACCAGACACAGACCAGCCTAAACAGAACTACGGCCCAACCTGTGGACTAGCAAGGCATTTCAGAGGTGGGTAAGGGAAGGGCACACTGGTGCCCACACTTGCATTTTGCCAATTCTTGTCGCAAGGCTGCAGCAGAGACATTAACTGGGTACAGCCTCAGGCTCAAAGCTCACATGTAGGAAGGGAACTGATTTCTGAGAGGTAACTAATTCAGGGCAGCTCCTATCTGCTGATTCTGCAGGAACACAGGACAATTGTTTGGCTTGAGTATTTCTTTCATATGGGAGACTGAATATTACTTGGAAACATTTTGGACTGCTAAATTTTCTTGTCTTCTTTGCCCTGACTCTCTCATTTCCAATTTTGAACCTTAACAGCATGGCTCAATTCAGAGAGCTGTCTGGCAGACATAAGTTTACTCAATTAGTCACTCACTCCCTTCATAACCAGCAAGTATAAAGTCTCCATTCCCTGGCTGAACCGTCAAGGGAGGGTCTTTAATCAAAATCACACAGTATTGTGAACAAGAATGAGGAAGCTCTCTATGTGCTGATGTGGGATCATCTCCAATAAGCAGTATGAAGTGTGAAAACAACACAAGAGTACAAGACAATGGGAGCAGTATGCTGACCTTTGAGCAAAATAGAAAAAAATATTTTTTAGATTTGCATAAAGAGACACCAGAAGGATTATGCAGTAGATAAATTCATAGATTCTCAGGCTAGACGTCCTAGGTGTGAATCCCTGTTCCACCACATAGCTGTGTGATTAAGGGCAAGCTGCTTAACCTCTCTGTGCTTCAGATTCCTCATTTATAAAAAGGACAAAACAGCAGCATCTTAAACGAGTTAATATTCACAAAGCACTTGGAATATTTGTTTCATGTAGGAAGTGGTAAATAAATGCTATGATTATTACTGATGCTATGACTGTACATCATTAAGAGGGTTACCCCCTAGATTGTACCCCACATCTTTAAAATAAAAAATTAGGGCCAGGTGCAGTGGTTCAAGTCTGTAATCCCAGCATTTTGGGAGACCAAGGCGAGAGGACTGCCTGAGTCCAGGGGTTCGAGACCAACCTGGGCAACTTGGTGAGACCTCATCTCTACAATTAAAAAAAAAATTAGGTCCAGGCTCAGTGGCTCCACCTGTAATCCCAGCACTTTGGGAGGCTGAGGCGAGTGGACTGTCTGAGCCCGGGTTCGAGACCAGCCCAGGCAACGTGGTGACACACTCGCATCTCTACAATCAAAAATCAAAAATTAGCCAGGTGTGGTAGCGTGCGCCTATAGTTCTGGCTACTTGAAAGGCTGAGGCGGAAGGATCGCTGGAGCCCAGCAAGTCAACGCTGGAGTGGACGTGAGCATGCAAGCCACTGCACTCTAGCCTGGGAAATGGAATGAGACTCCAACTCAAAAAAAAACAAAAACAAAAACAATTAGCCAGGCATGGTGGTGCATGCCTGTGGTTCCAGCTACTTGGAAGACTGAGGCAGAAAGATTGCCTGAGCCCACCAGGTCATGGCTGCGGTGGCCGTGAGCATGCCACTGCACTCTAGCCTGGACGACAGAGTGAGACTCTGACTCAAAAAAATAAAAATAAAAAATAATATAAAATAAAATATCTTTCTTTAAATGACAAAAAAGAGGGGTTACCTATGTCATGAAGGGCTGGGTGCAGCACAGCAGGCAAGAGTGGGAGGAAGAATTTTGACTGAATGTCTTTTTTATTATAAGCTAATAAGTTAGTTATTCAAAATGTTAAACTAAAAATTATGATGAACAGTTAAAGATCACCGGCTTGCAAACAGATTTCAAGATCTGGCCTGTTTTGAAGAGTACTGGATTCACACTCTTGTGCTAACTGTTGAAAGGGATCCCTAGACACCCCATTTTTTCTTTTTTCCATGTAATTTTACCCTTTTCCATAGCCTTTTAAACTTCTTACTCCTCTATGTCAAGAACTACAACAACAATAAACACTGTTTTTGTTCACTGCTACTTTACATATATTATTCCACTTAGTCTTTAAAGCAATTCTGTGAAGCATTATCCCCATTTCATAGAGACTGAATCCGCATGACCAAAATCACAAAGCTAGAAAAGGGTAGAGTACAGGTTTGTTCTGAGGTCAAACACCAAGTCTCCTATTCTAGTGTTTCTCACCTCTGTTAATATTCAGACTCCTGGGTCTTGCCTGGGTGTTAACCTGGTAGATGCTTAGACTCTCTGAGGTCTGAGGGCCCTAGTGTGAGCCTGTCTGCCCATTGCATGGGCTCTCTTGGCTCTGGCTTTCCATTGCTGTCACTTCAAGTCCCTTGGCTATTTCATCGCCAGGAAGCAGAGATGTTGGCCCTCCATTGCTGCTTGGCACTCTCCAGTGTCAGGAAGACAGCACCAGCTCTCTCTACTGCATCAAACACCTCTCCATGTGGCCTGGGGGCAACCTACTAGCCCCCTGACTCTTGGCCAGAAGGTGGGACCTGATGTGCCTCAGGAAGCCAGGCCTCTGGAAGGTGCCCCTCCACAGCAGTGAGAGTATATATAGGGTCACGGGTGAGATTCACAACTCTCCAAGACACCCGCAGGGTCTTCCAGCAGTGACAGCTGAGACGAACATTAAATTCCTTTAACACTACCACCAAAATGCTTCCAGGAAATGTTACTATAGCCACGTCATCCTTAGAGTCTCCCTTGTTTGTTACAAACCATTTGGAGTCCCCAGAGTAGCCTTGGTATGGGACCTAATTCACTCTGGGAACAGTCAGAGGAAGTTGGTCCATGATTCCAGTTCTAGTAGCGAATAAAGAGTTATTGTCTGTTTGGAAAGCAGATACTGGAGCCAAGCAGATCATCAGGTAAACAACTGCTATTGGACAGAAGAAAGGGCCTCAAGGGCTCCAGGGAGATTGTGCTAATTATTTAGCCAACAGCAGAAAGAAGGCAGCAATCCACAGCTCAGCCCAGTGGGTCCTCCCAGGAGTAGGGACTGCGGAGAGAATGAGAAGAAAAATAAGAAGATTTCAAAGATCCAGATTAGAAACTTCTTCAGCGGGCGATCATCCCCAAAGACAAGATTTTCTAAAAGTGGCTGGCTGTTCTTGTTGCTCAGGTTCCCACCACCTTTCTGCAGAAGATGCTGAAACATGTGAACTCTGCTGTTACACAGACCCCAACGGAGGGCAGAAAGAGCCCGCTGAGATTCTCTCAAGTCCAGATCTATGGACACGAGTCTTTCTCCTGAAGCTGACAAATGGTACAAATGGTGGAGGAACCACTTCAGATATTGAAGTCATCATAAACAAGTACGAATATTTTTATAGACTTGTGCTTTACAAAGTGAGTTCATGACAGTCATTATCCCAATGATTCTGCAAAGTACAGATGAAAGGCAAAGAGAGACAAAGCCAATCAAACAGGCCAGTTATTTTTGAAGCAAGATTCTATTACTTTCCATTCTATCCATGCCCCCTTCCTCCCCCCTTGGCTAATTCTCTGCAGATACACCTAGCTCTATCTTGGCCCTTTTTATATTCTGAAGACTTTTGCCAAGACTATTTTGCTGAGATGAAACACAGGATTCTTGTTTTGGAACCTGTCACTGAGTGCAAAGTCAATGATAAACCAGACCAGTGAATTGAAAGTTCTAAATCCTCTTAACAGCTCGTGTGTTCCACAATTAATTGCAAATTAAAAAAATAAATCTGGCCACTAAATCACTGTGCTTAGGGCCAGACAAACAAGAATGCAACGAACTATGATATCTTGGTCGAATGACTTACTAAGTGCACGTAAGTGTGCACTAAAATGCAATGGGAAGTTAATTTACTGAGATGATAGAATACGTAACCATCCTTACGGTTTCTCGATATTGTACTTCTTTGCCAATGTGGGCAAATATCATTATCTTCACTTCCCAGATGTGTTCAGATAAGCACAAATCTCTGCTGCTAGGAACACAGATAATAGCAGCATTGACTATCAGGAGGGAACCAGACTATCCTAACTTCTGAAGTAGAGTGCCATTTCTTGCAACCTCAAACTTCACAGTGTGAGGCCAACTCAGTCATTTGCACTACAACAAAGTCAAGAGTCAAAAATTTATAGCCGTGTTCTGCTGGCTATTTATATAAAAAGACCTCCTTGAAGAGACTACAGCAACTCATACCTGAAAACGTTATAGGATAAAAATATTCTGCCTACTTTACAAGGAAGTGGAAAACCTTAGGAAGGGTACGATGGATTTCACAATCCACTCTGGGTGCAAGTATAATTTTCCCCATCGCTGGAGTGGATAAATACAGGTTTTAATCTCTTACAGATCCCCTGGGCTGCTCAAAAAAGTGAATTATACCTTTCTATATTTGGAAGGGAATATAAGCATGCAAACCCTATCCTATTTATTTTCTAAAGCGTCTCCATGAATAGGATTCCCAGTAGCTCTATCTGCTTGCAGACATTCATCAGCACGAAAGTAAACACACCACCAAGCTCACATCTCCCCAGGGCTGCTTCATTCGGAACTAGAGTTCTGGTTTTCATAGCTGCTTTGTCTAAATATTTTTGGGATGATTCATTCATGGTTTCAACATTTCAGCAGAGGGCATCCCCACAGTCCTAACATACCAAGGCACAGAGCAAGACAGAGAGCAAAAGAAAGAGTGCAGGCAGTACCTAGTGTCTCCATCCGAAAGCAGCCCCCTTTGCATCAGAACTAGGCTGTGCCCTGCGACGACAGGCAGTGAGTTTCCTTCTTCTCTGTAATAATAAAAACTCAACATGCTCGGAGCTCAGCAGGGGACAGAAGACTGGCACAGGCCGCCTGACCCTGAGGGCCTGTGACTGAATCAGCAGTGAACTGCACGCTGGAGTTTTCCATAGGACCATTCAAACTCGGGCTGGGAAGGTCACACTGGCCTCCCCCTTCTCTGCTGACCGGCAGAAATGCCCCGGCTCCCCATTGTGGCACCACGGCACCCTGGGACGGCTCCCTATGGAAAAAGCAACTTTCTACAAGCATGGGGGCCAAAGGAAAAAAAAGAAAAAAACGAATTTCCAAAAACATGCAGCCAGGAGCACAATCTTCAAGAGAGAAAAACTGAGAATAACAGGGGAATGGCTAAGTAAGACAGGGTATCAATAGAATAAAATATCACAAAGCTATTTAAAGTTGATGAGCGTGCACACATGGTCAACCCACCGAAGTGCCAAATCTACAAAAGGCTGTGAAACAGCACACACAGGAACGGCAAAATATGTCATACCATATGGAAGCAAATGAGCAAAACAGGAAGCGAGTCTGTGGTGAATTGAAGAGTTCAAGTTCATTACAAAGGTGCTCAAACTAATCATACAAACAGCAGAAGACTATGGAGGCATACCACATCCCCTAGTTTCCAGATAAGGTACAGAAACATTCTCCACTGGTCTTGTATACAGTGAATGCCCCAGGAGGTGCTGCACTTTCCTGTCTCAGGCCTCCAAATGCAATAAGGAAAATAAGAACCATAATAAATAAGAACTTATCTATAAGCAAACTGTTCAGCATCATTTTTCTCAATTTCCTGGTTCAAGGTCACAGTCCAGGAAAGATGTGAGCTGATGGCTTGAGGTTATAACACCTGCTACCTTGGGCAAACCTGACTGTCTGCCAGCCTCAAGTCTGTGAACAATAGAGAAAATGGGCTCTAGACATTTTTTTCCTGAAACTCAGTTTGCAAAAATACATGGACATGGAGAAACAAACTGTTTAAAACAGGTGAAGAAGAACAGATTCCCTCCCCCACACTTATCAACCCCCCATTCCCCTCCTCTCCCTATAAAAAGGAACAACGAGGGTTCTGACAATAAAAGTTGACAAAGGACTGTTAAAAAAATCATCCCAGGAGGAATAAAGAACGGAATTGTCTTTAAATAGCCTAAGTGATTGAGTGGAGGTTAGGATAATACGTCTGTCTCATGGTTGCAGGGTCCAGCATTTAAAACAGCTAACATATATCAGTCCTTACACAATCACGCCATCCATCTTTTTCATTAACAAACTCACCATCACAGGTTCTTGCTGGGCAGAAAACCAGCAAGTTCAGGATTAAACATGCAATGCCATGCTATACAGTCCTTACTTGTGATCACATGTTCATATGAGAAGCAACCAGTTACATCTTCATAGTAGTTTTCTATTCTGAGACTTAACTTTTCTATACTACTATTGTTTTAAATTTTGGTTACTGTGAAAACCTGATGATTTACCTCTCTTCCTTCTTTCTTTTCACCCGAGAGTTCCTTTTCCCCCACTCTAGAAGAGCAACAACCTAAACTAACTGGAGATATCCTACACACATGAAAGTAAGGGCTTGGTGGTACCCAGACCCTGTGGCCGTGTCTTCCCGCGTGGTACGTGCTCGCTGCTCCTGAAACGTGCTCTCATCTTTGTCATCGGAAAGTCCATCACCAGCTCTGCTGGAGCAGCTGTTCATATACCATCCCTCAGCTGAAGTGAAGCAGAAAGGGGGCAGTTCACATGAAATTTGCTGACCCACTTGGGTGGAAGGAAAAAAAACTGCTCTGCTGGTGGATTAATGTGGCTGAACAGCCCGATGTCACTGCAGTTGTGGGTAGCGCCTGATTTAAGGGAAAAAGCACCGGACCCCAAATCAGGCCTGTGTCTTGGGCCTGGTCCTGCTGTCGGGGGGTGGCTACATATTGCCTCTCTGGTCTTTCCTTGATCATAATGAAGGGAGTTAGACAAACTACCTTTTAAGGGGTCTTCTAGTTTTAACAATAGGATTCTATGATTTCTTCCTCATCAGGTACACCCAGGTAATTCAGGAAGCTGACGGTTACTTTCTCACAGCAATCCTGTAGACAGGGATTCATATCTCTATTATGCAGGTAAGGAAACTGAGGCTCAGAAAGGCCATGTGACTTGCGATAGTCCCTCAAGTAATGAGTGGGAGGCAGGGCCAGGATCTGAACCCAAGTTGTCCAACTTGACTCAACAGCTTCTATTATTTTACATGGTGTCATCACTGCTTCAAACAGAGCACTAAACCTCTACTGTTCTCTCTATACAAATATGGGACCCAGTATTCTGGCAGCTGAATTCGAAGGCTTTCTTGGTTGAAAAGTAAATGCCCTGAAAACATTTTAACGTTCATTTTTTCTTTTAGGGGGCCTAGGCCTGGCCTCTTTTGATCAATAAGTCACTGAACACCTTTTGCATAATTGGGAATATATTATTCCAAACAAGCTGGGGTCTGCCTTCTTTGTCCTTGTCTCTAATTCTAGAGCCCCTTCTCCAAATGAAGAGGCACGCCACCTGGATCTTCCTTATAATTATACAAATAACACATTTTAAAATAGGGATCCATTCACATATAACACTTACTGGTGGAGAAGCCCAAGGTGTAGCCAGGACAGAGAAATATAACCAAGTGGCATTTATTTACCACCCTCCAGGGGGCACAAAGGCTGGAAAACAAAGATGATGCCAAGGATAAAGCCCATGTGATCTGAGCCAGTGCCTCAAGAGTAGGGAGTCTGTCAGAAGTTGAGAATGAGGCTTTTCTCCTGCCCTCACCCATTATCCATTGGGGAACAGGAAGGATAAACAAACTCCTCAGCAGGGACACGCAAGACTCCATGGAGGCCCTGGGGGAATTTGAGACGTGAAATCTGCTACTTCGTTTTTTATTTTCTTGAATTCTGACCTTGAGCAGAGCTCAGAAAGGGGCCTCTGATTTCTCAGGTTTCTAGGAGAAAACATCTTCCAGGCTACAGGCCAGGGCTTGGTCTTGGACCCACAACGGCTGCAGGTGGCCTAGGCCATCAAGACTAAACTCACCCCATCCAGTGCTTCCACCCATCTTGGCAGAATCTGCGTAGAGGCCTGGCCTGACCATTGTTTCCTCCCTGGGCCTGTGGCTGCTAGCCCCCTGATACTCCTCCTCCAATCTTTATCCATCCCCTCCCCAACCTCTCACAGCTCCGAGGCTGTGTCCTACAATTTAGCAATTAGTTACTATTTTCTGTAGCTATGTCTAGGCATTTGATAAAAACATGACTTTGTATCCAGAGCAAGGATTACAAGGTTAACTCAGATGGCAGGTAACTTGTACTAGGTGCTTTTACTTTTACATCAAAAGTGATCCATCTTCAAGTGCACAGATCACCCTAGGCTTGTTCTATCAACTATGTATAGTTCATAATGAATGCAGACTGTCCCCATACTGATTTCCTCTAAATAATTATTTACAAATCTGTGTACTTTACAAACTTTAAACGATATTGAATACTTTCTCCTTTATGCTTTTCTGTGTTTTCCAAATATTCTTCAATGATCAGAAAATCAGAAAAACATTTTAATATATATATCTTTAAGAAAAGTAAATTAAAGAACAGACTGGATGATGGGGGGGGGTCCATGGAAAGAAAATAAAACAATGCTGTCCTGCCATCTAGTGGCAGTGAGGCAAAAAAGCCAAGACAAGTCAGAGCTTGGAACTGGGACAGGTAAGTCAGTCCTACCCGGGCTTTAGGAGGACTAGGGGTTTTTCCAACTTCCCAGTCTTTAAGGTCTCCTGGGGAGGGCAGGTGGGCAGTCTGGTTCTCGATTAGAGACAGGTGGGGGGGTGCCACTGCCTCCACTGCCTTACCTGACAGCGATTCTAAGCACCTTAGAGAAGGGAGCCGGGGATGGGATGGGATGGGAGGGAAGAAGGGAGGACTCAGCCACAAGGAGCCTTCGGAGGAGCCAGCGATGCTCCCACACGCTGCACTCCACACTCTGATGGTAGGAAACACTGCACCCCTATAATTGCAAAGAGGGCCTCGGGATCTTTACTGTTTATTTGGATAATATGAAGGTTGAGGTCAACATCAGTCACATTATAAAAAAGGTACAGTGGACCGAAATGCAGACCATCCAGGCTTATTTACCTTTCCAAAGGACTTAAAGGGCCGGGGGAGGAGGGTGGCGGTAACCATACCATAGACCACATCTATTTTTGCAAAATAATGGGTCTCTCAGAAGTTTTCCAGCAGGGTACTCAAAGACTTTCCAAGGGGTGCAGACACAGCCAATGTTAAGGGAGTAAATGACCAGATCCTCAACTTCCCTTTGTATTCCTTTCTAAAACTGGTCTGTCCAAGACACCACTTCCCCTTTCCCATTCTCCTGCTGTATAAAAAAGGATGACTTTTTTACCCACCCTGAACCTTATTCACATGGTGGAAACCTCCAGGTTATCTAACAATGGGACATGTAAAATATCAGTATCTGTGAGTCTCCCTGAATCAGGTACTGTGTCAGGCTTCATGCTTCTACATGAGTCTGATACAGGTGAACGAAGTATGGCATGAGAATTGGGGGTAATTCGGACCACATTGGGCTGTTCCAGACTCAATTATAGGCATGCTTCAGAGATACTGTGGGTTCAGTTACAGATCACTGCAATCGAGCAAATATAATAATAAAGTGAGTCACTCAAATTTTGGGGACTCTCAGTGCATATGAAAGTTATGTCGGTCACTGCCTTGCTAGACTCCGGTGTAGCCATGTGCCCTTTGGGC